>CAUYWD010000476.1:0-10210 GCA_963576735.1 Bedellia somnulentella | reverse complement strand
AATTGAAAGAATAAAAACCGTGTCCTGTTATACATTAAGCTATCTAATTACGTGAAATAAATAAACAGAAATATTCACAGCCAATTAGGAATACAAAAATTACCATAACTTCTTAAAAAGTGTCATGGATACAAATTATTTATTACACTTGTGCACAAAAACAACGAATAAATATATCTAGGGAGTCATACCCAACCTTGCATATCCTAGAGGCACCGATAAAACCAAAATCAAAGTACCGATACACAATCACGAAGAGCCAGTGGTTCTTATGAACAATATCATGACGCTAGGTGAGGATTACAGTAAAGCCGGTTCATAAATAACGGTTAGTGAAGTCATCAAAAGGGCGAGCTTGGAGCGGCGTTGGCTCGGAACTCGCGGTGCCATGTGAACCTGCCATCAATCTTACGCTGAAACGGTAGGCTCACGCACTCTACAACCGATAAGGGTCATATATACAAAGACTGATGTTTTTGCTGTTTTATGTAATCAACTCCTAATTTTGGTAGGGAAGAATTCTGTGTCAGATGTCTGAGAATTTAATTGGTTCGTATAAGTTTTTGATTGTGGTATGGGTGCTGAACTGAGGTGATTTTGTTACTTGAAGTAGGAGTTGATATTCATAGTCTTCCACAGATATTGTAAAACGTCAGTATCAATAAAAAATGGTGATTGTGTAAATAAAACAAAGCTATAAAAAATTGGGAATACAAAAAAATAAGACAAAAATAATTTCTAACTACAAACCGCTATAAAATAACAGCTGTTAGAAAACGATAACGAACTCTGAAACTGGATTCATCGAACATTCAAAATGTCTATAGCATTAAATAAAGAAAACTGTTCAGAATATAAACTAGCTGTAGTAAACCGCTGCTTTACATCACTAAAGCCTCACCAGAAACTAACAATCGGAATCAGCTTTGTCTCGCGTCTAGACTCGTAATCCATTATTGCAGACACCCTCACTAAGGGGACCTACATACGCAAGCCTGACTGACTCGCTTAAAAAAAGAGTTGTTTTAGCTCTATTTTTCCATGCAAAAATATACCGTTTTACGGAAGTGCATTCTAGTTGCAATATTCTGGGTTTATGATATGAATTTTAGTCGCATGACAATGCATGGTATTATCCAAAAATGTCATAGAGGTAATAGGTTGTTATTATATGAGATATGTGATAAAGGAAAGTCTGTCATGTCCTTTTATAGTCACATGGAGGTGGGCAGTAAAATTTCCCCAATATTTTGTTTCAGCATCAAATGACATTCCTACTGGATCAGTGCATAGTCTTATAGGAGCACCTTTAAACATTGTTCAAAATCTATTTATAAACGGGGGAAAGGAAGATATTGGGTGCAGAATGTATATTTTTATATGGAAAATAATATGTTGGTTCACAGTTAAAATCAAGAGTTTCAGCTTCGGCAGCTTAATATAAAGAAATTGCTACTTAAGGCATGCGTTTTAAGTTTGATAATAGGTTTATCAAAAGTCTCAATCATTTTTCTAAAGAAGGCTTAAAACTGTGAATTTTCTAGGAACAAAATGTCTTGATTCTTTTATCATTGCTGCAGGAGATATGAAAAAAGATCTAAAATATATTTCTTGCGTAAAATATGATTATGTTACTACTTATATTTAAAAAAAGCATTGAGCCGTCTTCAAAGTAGCGAAGTGTCATCCGTTTATTATTAAATTCAAGACAGTATTTAAATTGCTGTGTTGAAAACAATGTTCCAGATTCTTCCGTTAAGATATCTACACGTTTATTTTCTTGAAAAATGAGAATACTTTTTCCATTTTGTGATATTGTCTGACGTGAATTGAACTGTTGCATTTTTCTTGATGACACGATAACAAAGAACTTTTTACTTTATTTATAGTATTTAATGTTCAATGGATATCTGATGTTCTCTGGATAAGTTTTTTTTTGGGATTTATAGTTGTGAGTATAGGCAAGCGTAAGTTAATTTACCACGAAAAATGGATGTTAATAAAGCAAAGAAATTTAGCATCTTTACACATAACTTAATTTTATAAGATACCTCAATAGAAGCTGATTTGAAGTGGTATTTTTTCAATACATAAATATCTCCCTCAGCAAAGCACTATTTGCATTTTGTTCTATAAATCGGTGAAACAAAGAACAAAGTAATGGAAAATAAATCGAAGGGTTGCATTGTAAGGGGTGCAGTTTGAATAGGTTTTATATGAAGTAATTTTAGCAGTTGCTGTTCTTACTAGGCCGCCATTAGCTGTTTTGTAAGGGGTGTAAAAAGAGGGGCGTCCGCTATCACCTGATCAAATTATCATAAATAACTCAAATTATTGTACACTGAATTGATAATTATCAAGTAATATAGTTTGTTTAAAACGCCTTTTCTGTAACGCACCGGGAATGGCACGAACAGCAATTTTACGAGGGGAACTTAATTTATGGATCCGTATGACAAATTAGACTAATGGATTGCTCGGGGATTATAGACTTTTATATTGATTATTTTGATCACTTCGACTCGTAAAGTTTGAAACTTTTTATTAATTAAAAGATCGCCTTGTTTAAATTTGACCGAGAGAAAAGTTTGCGCCCTTTAATTAAAATTTTATTTCGAGAGTTTTAGGCATTTTTTTGTTTTATTGATATTTGTACATGCATATCCTTTCATTACATAAACAAAACATAACATAAACGTTCACGCTGTTTATCCCCGAAGGGGTTGGCAGAGGTACCAATACTTCTGAACTCACATGGCAAGCGCCATCTAGTTTCCAGAGAAGGTACCCACGTTTTGCTTAGACAGTGTACTCACGTGATAGGGGGCAGGCCTATCGCCGTTTTGTACGAATACACTGTCACATGACTAAGTACAACTCAGCCATGTGGGTTTCCTCACGATGTTTTCCCTCACCGTTAACAACCATGATAAATTAACCACACATATGACTTTAGAAAAGACAAATTGGTGTAGGCCCGTCCCAGGATTGGAACTCACGCCCTTCTGTTTTCGGGCGGGTGTTCTACCCACTGGACTATCATGTCGTCCTTTATATCCTTATCCTTATCATATCCTTTCATTAGTTATATATTTTAACCTAAGTTACAAAACGACAACAAATATACCTACATACATACGTACATATACTCGCAGCTATAAATCCTTTAACGGGGTAGCCAGAGTGTTGGAATGAGAAATTCCTCAGCCACTTTTGGAAGTTGATTGGGGATAAGATGGTAATAATATATGTTTTTGGTGACGGGTCTCCAACCACATCGCCCAAAAATCACTTAAAAAGCCCCTAAACTCTTAGTCGCCTCTAACAATCACCCACGGGTTGAAATGGGGTAGTGTTATTCTTAGCCGACACTTCACGGCAAACTTGTACACCTTTAGTTACTAATTTGAACAATGAATCAAACCTTTAACTTCTTCTTTAATACATACATACATACATATTCTCACGCCGTTAGTTCCCATTGGGGTAGGCAGAGACTATCGATCGCCACTTTGTACGATCCTGGCAAACCTCTCTGGCTTCGTTTACATCCATCAATCTTTTCATACATGCTCTTTTATTCTTCATACTGCGGACACCTGCCTTTTTGAGCACATTTTCTATTTGATCCAAATGTGTCCTCCGAGGTCGTCCTCTACTAACATTACCTTCCACATTGGCTCTATATATCTCTTTCACCAATTTACTGTCATCCATCCTCTCTATGTGCCCAAACCATCTCAACATTCCTTTTTCTATCTTTCTTACAATATCATCTTTTACACCACACCTTTCACGAATCACATCATTCCTCACACGATCACATAACCTTACATTACACACTTTTCTGAGGGATCTCATTTCTACTGCATTCACTCTACTTTCATGCTTCTTCTGCCACACCCAACATTCACTGCCATACATAAGCGTAGGAACGAGGACAGCATCATGCACAGCCATTCGGGCCTTTTCAGACACCCACTGACTAGACATTAGACTATCCAGTGCTCCATTTACCGCATTACCCTTTTTCACTCTTCTCTCGATATCTTCATCACACTTTCCATCCCTAGTAAACAAACTTCCCAAATATACAAACTCTTTCACTTGTTCCACTTTCTTACCATTAATCTCAATCACGCATTCGGTCATATTCACCTCTCTCTCAAAAACCATAGTTTTTATTTTATCCACATTCACCCTCATTCCCTTTTTTTCAAAAGACGCACATGCAATATTCATCATCTCTTGCAGCTCTTCCACCGATGATGCAAGTAGCACTTGATTGTCGGCATATAAGAGTCGGCATATATTCTTCTTTAATCTGAGAGTAATATTGTAAATACAATTTTTATACTGAAGTCATTGTATCCTATAATGTGCTTATAATAACTGTATAAAATATTAATAAGCGTCAGTGGAATTACATCGTAAATAAAAGTAACTCCTTGGTATTGTATGAGTAGCTGGTAGAACAAAATTGCTTATCTGTGGTTTAATTTGTTATTCTTACCACGTCCTTGGCAGGGAGAGGTAACGCAGTGTAAGGAGACAACCAACTGCCCCTCAAAAGTGAAGGATCTAAAACGGCTCTTTTGGAAGATCATTGAATAGTGTTTTTTTATATAAATACATACTTGCGGCTATAAATCTTTTGAAAAGGGGTTATGAAAGTTAAGTAGGAAAGATTGTTAAATCAATAATTTTAGCGATGGACCTCCAACCGCATCGCCAAAGAATCACTTAAAACCCCAAACCACCTCCCACGTACACCCAAGGGATGAAATGGGATGGTGCTGTTTTAAGCCGACTCTACATAGCTGTTTTTTTTTCTTAAGAGTTAAGCATGCAAGCAAGTTAAAACATTAACGCCCAATTTCTGAATTGAGTATTCCAGCTGAGAACAATTTAAGTATCGTTCTGTCGCATCCGAAATCTTAACAACTGAATGAGACAAAACGATACTTAAGTCGTTCTCAGCTTGAATACTCAATTCAGAAATCGGGCGTAAGAGTTGTGCAACTGACAAATTCAAATTTAGCTTGATATTAAAAACAAAATGTATTTTCTAATATTTTATTCATGGTCTGTATCGTGAAGTCGAACTCTATTCGTTAAGTCTTAGAGTCATTATTTTATGTTTACTAGATTTTAACTCAAACCTTTTGTATATATAGTTTTATCAAACATATACCCATTTAATAAAATATAAATAATCGAAAATGCGATTTCTCGTTAGACCATATTAAATGAACCATATTAAATGTTTAAAATTAAATGTTATTGCATTTTCTTACAAAGACACTGAACATTTTAGTCCCCAATCAGCGTGACAATTAACTGGCCGTATTAATTCTGTTTCCCTCGAGATCTTTCACCGTATTACCGTCTATATAATAGGGTGTTTCTCCTACACTTTTATTGGCAACGATTGTCTACGCTGTGTGTACTTAGAAACACTTTCCCTTTATGAATACTATAGTTTATTACATTTTCCCCTTTACTCGGCCTTAGTTCATCGCCATTGATGCCATAAAACAGGCTCCAAGAAGGCGAGATGACAGATTTGTAATCATGATAGAATATTCAAACAAAGGTTTATTGTAGAAATTTAAATAGATACTTGACGTGTTGGCAGTGAAATTTATAAAGTTTATTATTCTTATATTTTAGGAAGGTTTCCTTTTGATCAGACACAATGTTATCTTGGATGCCGCTATTGCTTCTTATCACTAAAAAGCATTTCAATTTTCAGGGTTGTTCGTTGTATTGTATTGCCGGCGCTTTGACGAATGAATTGTGATTATTAAGATGATACATTTATTTTTCTGACATACATACATACATACATAAATATTCTCACACCGTTAGTTCCCATTGGGGTAGGCAGAGACTATCGATCGCCACTTTGTACGATCCTGGCAAACCTCTCTGGCTTCGTTTACATCAATCAATCTTTTCATACATGCTCTTTTATTCTTCATACTTCATTCTTTTCTGACATACTATAGCTATAACTAAACTCTCTTCACTTCATACAATATTACCGGCAAGAGAATGGTATGAATGAAATTAGAGATCTGTTCACTTTCTTACATAAGGCAACAAAACGAAATAATAATACGTTTGAAACGTTTTGCATAGAAACAGAAAGTTGTCCATTAAAACTTTGTACCAACCATTATCTAACCTATATTTTTCAAAGTTTACATTTACCCTACACTTATAACACCAACAAGGCGTTAAAACCAACAACTATATCATTATTATCACGATTCGGGCTTTGTATAAACATTGAATGCATTAAGCAGCAAGCACACGTGGCTATGCGTGACCCCTACCAAATTATAGTGCTCAAGCACCACACGACTATAATGTATATGACAATACGTCACAAATCATCACGGTTCGGGCACGCACTTTAGTGGTATTAAAATATACAATGCTTTATTGGATTGGTGTGGAATTATATTTGCAGACTGTCAAATTGGAATCAGTCAACGAACATGTCCTAAATTTGATATGCAAAATGCGTTTTATCTAATGGGACAATCAAAATAAAGGTTTGGATTGATTATATATATAGGTATACTCACGTCATTAGCTCCCATTGGGATAGACAGAAATTCTGGCTAATGTCTTGAACTTCTACTACATTTACTGATCTCTGCATACATACGAATAATACATATGCAAAAAGATTTCTAGATTTAGAAGCAAAGAACTATAGTTATTATAAAATTTATCATACTTTCAAACTGCAACCTCCGGTCCCAAATATACTGCACCAATGTATACATGAATGCACTTACCTGTACATCTATAGCCCGATTTTTTTCTACTATTTCCGATAATTTTGGCAGTAAAAGAGGAAAAAGATAATTTTAATAAAAGAGCATTTTACAGATTGATAGCGATTGATATCCTTATATTATTTACAAGTTATATCCTGTCGAATTAAATAGAATGTTGTTGTTTTATGCCAAAACCAAGTTGTGATTAAAATTTCACCCAAAATATTGTCGACTGAAATTTAAACTAAAGTCTTTTATAAAAGCCGTAAAGGTGATTTGAGTGGTGGGCGCTTGTATTTTCATTTTTACGACACATCAAAGGAAAGTGAAACTCTGAAATTTTATGGTAATGGAGCTGGCTTCTTCAAAAGCGGTAAATATATGAGCCTTTTATGAATACATAGACATATTCGGTTCAATTTCTGTCCAAAATTCACAAAGTGTAGAATGTTTTACTTAAAAGTTTGTCATAGATGTTGATACGACTCCATATATTGTGACCCTGACACGAAATACGAAAATTTAATTAATCTAAGTTTTACAACTTTGATAGCGCATTCAGTAGGAACACCACTACTTCTCATGCCGGAGACGGGATTTCTATTCCCGAGTCAAACCTATACCAATGTGTATTTTCTAAAATCATTTTGGTGGTAAATTTATCATAGTTATTAACATGGCAAAGAAGCCCACATGGCTGGGTTGTACTTTATTATGTGACAGTTTATACATAACCAAACGGCGATAAGCCTGCCCCTATCACGTGGTGTACTGTCCAAGCAAAACGTGGGCACTCGGAACACCACGTGACGAAAATGACAACTTATGTATTTAGAAGTATTAGTACCTATTCCACCTTTTTGGTGATTTCCGGCGAGAACGTTAAAATATTTTTTAAATATGAATATGATATTGTTCACGAAATGTTCATATTATGTTGAAGTACTTTGTACAATTGATTGTGGACATGTTGTACAAATGGGATAAAAATGAATAAATAAATAAAAACCCAAAAACTGGTATTAAAAGAAATATTATTGCGAAGTTCTTAAATAACATCATACAAGATCGATAGGAAACCTAACCTATTGGTTAATAATTTTATCGTTACTGCAACCGACTTATTTCAAAACCTCCTTTAATTCACACTAAAAATTCGGTTAACAGTTTGATATTTCAATTTTATGGAGAAAGATATCACTTGTGATTTAAATATAGGTCGGTTTACGCTCTACGTCAGATATGGAAGCAGCCCTTACATTGATGTATACTTTGGGAGATACGGCTTCCGCCAAAAAGATAGTTTTACGAGTTCAATAAAGCTTTTTTAGAAATATAAAAGGAATAACATCAGCTTGGATGTGTTTTATGTTTGCGGCTGAAAATTCTAACAGGTAGTATTCTAATAGTAGAAAAAATATCTCATTTCCAAAACTTTATATAGATACTCACGCTGTTAGTTCCCGTAGGGGTGACTATTTGATGCCCATCTTGTAGAATCTTAATAAAACTCTTGAGCTTTTAGGTTCACCAATAATTTTCGTACATACGTTTTCGCCATTCGTCCTTTGAATGCCTGATTTTTGTGCACATTATCCATTTGATTTAGAAAGTTCTCCAGTTGGCTCTATCTCTTTAATCATTTTAATTTTTTACATCCTAGGTATATTATGCGCTTAACCTAACCATATCGTAACATCCTTTGTCTTCCTGGTTTACATTATCATTTTTCTAACCACATTGATGATAATGAATCGCACAATTTCTTAGTTGATCATAAAACATTCCAACTGAATATATTTTAAACATAAATTGTTTTAAAATTATTTAATTAAAATTTAATTCAGCAAAAGGTATTAAAAGTAATAACTATTATTATACGCCATTGTGTTCGTTGTAAAAACTTAATTTATATGAATGTGCATAAACAACAGTAGCGCCTTTCGAATTTCCTTTGATTTTCTATTAAATGCTCTACGGAAAAGCTATTTGACTACTCCAAAAATCCATAATCAATCTAGTACTGATATAACTAGGACATAATGTCAGGTTCTTGACGAAGGTTCATAGTATTCATGAGATCGAATTTCAGTCGTGCTGATGAGGGTTAAAGAGTCATGTGAAATATTCAACACTCTGAAACCTCATTTAATTGCCTCTTATTTCCTTAAATATAGTATAGCTGTGTGAGTCGGCTTAGAAAAACAGAACCTTATTCCTTTCCATGAATGTAGCATACGTTTTTAAATTATAATTTGGCGAATAGGCTAGAGGTACATTATTAATCGTGCCTTATTTTACTATTTTAACCACATAAAATTTTCAGGTTGCTGAAGAATTTGGAGTTCTTAAGAATAGGCTACCCCTTTTAGATTTATAGCCTCGCATATATGTAGGTCGTTTTTTATGTTAAGCGTAGTATATACTCATTAATGGTGTCCGAAGTATGAAGAATAAACGAGCATGTATGAAAACATTGATGGATGTGAACGAAGGTTTGCCGGGATCTTACAAAGTGGCGATTGATTGTCTCTGCCTTCTTCAATGAGAACTAACGGCGTGAGTATATGTATTTATGAGTTCTATATATCAGCAATTGTTTAATTATATTCAATTGCGCAAATGTGGCTGATTGTTGTTTAGTTTATTTACAAATCCTTTTATATAGATAGCGTGGTCTGCAGATCAATCAAGGTATTTTTGTTTTGTGCTACACTGGTGCAAAAATGATCAACTAATGTTTTCAACGACCTTTTATTTTGCTGATCAAATTACAGTTAATAAGCTACAAATTTTTTGGGGAACGTTTAAACAACAAAAACATTGTCCATTGTTTTAAACAAGTTTATTTTTTTATAATTTGTAATATTTATGTATCAATCAACCACCATAAAGTAATCTAACAAACTCATTGCAAAAGTCAACGAACAATAAATACAAAGAGTATTTTTTCTATAAAACAAGTCACACGACATTCCCTCAGCGAGTTAGACGAGATAGATCAATATCCAATAACGAGACATTCGATTGATCTGCGCAGTGACAGTGAAGCAGCGATAATCCCATCCGGTATCTGATCGCATCTTTATTCAATTAACTTAATGATTGTCCGATACTATAATCATTGTAGAAAGTCACTTAAGGGCAGCTCTATGTCTTATTTGTTTTGCAAATAATTATATAGGTTCAATTTAGTCTATAGTTTGACATTTGTATGATATACTTTTCCATTATTTTTGTTTGATAGAAAGCAAAAGCCTATTCGTAATGATATGAGTCCGAATTTTTAAAGACCTATATAATATACCGTGCATTTAGATTTTGCAAATAATTTTGTCTAGTTATGATATAATCTAGGTTTGATAAAATTTCTCTGAGTATGCTTAAAATCTATAAGAGTAAACTTAAGATTATGA
>CAUYWD010000475.1:0-15092 GCA_963576735.1 Bedellia somnulentella | reverse complement strand
GTCCTGTCTCTAGACACAACCATGATCTTTGTCTTGGATAGCTTTATCAACTTTTCACTTGTTCACTATCAACTGTTGTGATGGAATGTAATACCGTCTTTTTGGTAGTTGTATTTTGTGGTTGATTTCCCTCACCATTTTATTAAACATGTAGGCATTTCAAAGGAGTAGCAATAAATAAAACAGTATATATAAATATTTTCTGCGCACGAACACTCAGTTCCTAGTTCTGGTCGCGACTGAAACAGTGTTTAGTTGAAATTTTATACGTCAAACAGTCGGACGTGTTACGGATATCGAGTGCCCTGTAAGCGGAATATATAGGGGGTTATACAGGGTGGCGCATTCAAATCGGTCAGTATGGGAAAGTCTGAAACTATAAGACATACGAAGATTTGTTCTTAGGAACCATGTCACCGATTTTGATAAAAAGAAAAACTGCATTCATACATTTGAAAAAAAAGCTATACCCAGCTCGGAAATCGAACCTGGTTGTTTTGAAAAAATTAACTTACACTTTTTCTATTTTGATATCGATTGTGCAGGTCTTCAGCTGTAAATGTCTCCATAAAACATGATGTCTAAAATGAATAAAATGCATTGTTTTCACATACTTTAATTTCTCAAAGTAGGTGTTCGAAGTGACCACCGTTACAATAATCAAGAAGTTCAGGCATGTAAAATTGTCTCTGACTGTTTGTACCTCTCAACTTATTAATAATAAGTTATTACATACATGCACAGTATCATGTGATTTGCATTAAGTTGAGTTGAGTTAATTTTAACGCAAATTCACCTCATGAAGATACAAAATGCAATAGCAAGATCGTTACCTAAACGTGTTGAAAATTGTATTAAAAAAAATGGTGGTCACTTCGAACACCTACTTTAAGAAATTAAAGTATGTCAAAACAATGCATTTTATACATTTTAGACATCATGTTTTATGGAGACATTTACAGCTTAAGACCTACACAATCGATATCAAAATAGAAAAAGTGTAAGTTTATTTTTTCAAAACAACCGGGTTCGATTCCCGAGCTGGGTACAGTTTTTTTTCAAATGTATGAATGCAGTTTTTCTTTTTATCAAAATCGGTGACATGGTTCCTAAGAACAAATCTTCGTATGTCTTATAGTTTCAGACTTTCCCATACTGACCGATTTGAATGCGCCACTCTGTATATGCTTGACGCACCGTCTTGTGCGCATTGCGTCGTTCTCATGTAAAAAAGATGGCATTGATCATTCGGCATCCCGCTCGAAACGAGCGATGTATATTATAGGCTTGTGTTAGTAGATTCGTAACAGAACTGGATCCTTGATCGTTATTTTAAGTCTTAAATTATCAATATATTCACGTTGGATTTAAATCGTATACGATATTGATAACGATATTTTAATTTAATCCGTTTCCCATCAACTTATTTTTTTTAATATATTAATTTCGGAACTATCCAAGGTCCCTTTACACCCTCATATGTTAAAGTAGCTACAACTAGTGGTGGTGTGTCAGGGTTCGTGTCCCGGCGCGACCCGGTGAAGGGGTCGTGGTACGTGCAGGCGCTGTGCGCGGTGTTCGCCCGGCACGCGCACCACGCGCACGTGGACGCGCTGTTCAGCCTCGTGGACCAGGCGCTGCACGACAGCTTCCGCCTGCAAACCTCCTCCGTCGACAAGTGGGGCTTCAACAGGAAGCTCTATCTGCATCCCGGACTCTTCGAGGACGCGCCCGCCTCCAGCTAGCTTCGTTTCTACTGCGGCGGCGATGCGACAACAATAATCTTCATGAATCTTGCGATACAGGCCCAGCCTAGTGCAAGATTTCAATGAAATTTTATATCATGTAAACTGAATGTTTGTAATAAATGCTTTTTTATAAGGGGGCGTCCATAAATTACGTGAGGTGTTATGTTTAATTTTTTGTCCCTCCCCCACCCCCCAATCTCACGTGAGATTTTCGGAATGTTGGTTTCTTACGAGTGTGTATGTACCGTTAATTTGGCCATTTTGTTTTCTTTTGAATTCGAGAATAATATAAATCGTATTACGATGATGTTGAAGATTAAATCTTGAGAATGTACATACAATTTCGATTGAATGGATCAAAAAAGTATATAATATTTTGTATCAATCAGAATAAAAATTGCGTGATATTTGTAGAGACCCCCCCTCTCCTCAACGTGAGATTAGATGAGATTTGAGTCGACCCCCTCTCCCCCTAAATCACCTCACGTAATTTATGGATGCCCCTAATGGGTTTATGTCAACCCAAAATATTATTTAATAAAAAATGTCACCTGCCTTTTTTACATTCGCTAACAGTTATTGGTCCCGTTTGTCGATAAAAAAGAAATTTGTTAACTTCATCACAAAATTAGACTTTTTTTTATTTGTGTAATAATTCAGTTTTTTGATATGTCTTTATGTAATTTTAAGCATTCGTTTCTATATCAATAGGGTCTAAATACTTCGATGACCAAAAAAAAAAGGAAAACAATCCTTAACACTTTCGTAAACCTTTATTTAAGTAGAAAAATATTATCAGAAAAGTAAATCATACATCCTAATCATTATAGTATAATATAATTTCGGTAACAATATTTTATGAGCTACAATAACCTTTTACACGTAGTTGTGTGCTATTTCGATCACTTTTAGTATTTTTTTGTTTTAAAATTATAGTATATTTTTACAAAAAAATCCCATGAATTTGAAAATAAATTAAATATATTTAGATAAATATTCAAAAGGTGCATAAGTTTATTTTAAGAAGTGTAATAGGTTTTAGCTATTACGTATTGAATAATTGTAATGTAAAACACATGTCATGACAACATGGATAGCCGTACATTAGAGTCGCTGTTTTTAATAAGAAGCTAGTAATCTTACTTACTATAGTGTAAACAAATATTAAGTTATATATTATTATGTAGTACATAATACACATTTTTTTTATTTCTTTCATAGTTGTGTCGCCCACAATGTCACGCTCCATTCTATGGTCAATAATTAGTTAGATCATATACTTATCGATAGATCTATAAGAAATCTGTGATATATTTACTTCCAATGTTATAACGTATTATTTTATGTATGAATAAAGATCGTGGGGTTAATGAAATATCTTTGTTGTTTTGTGAAATGTATGTATGTAAGGTTGTAGTTACCAAATCATGTTGCACAATACAAATACTGTAGGTACTAGACTCACTAAGCTGAATCTGTCCTAGTTATGGTAATTCATTTTTTGTAATTGTTAATCATATATGTGAAACTGATATGACAGACTTTTCATAACTACATCTTCGCTGACCTGAACGATTAAATCAAATGAGGACTTGTGTGTATATGTTCGCCGGAAACGATTTTTGAGCTTTACAATTTCAAATTAAGCATTCAAAATCCCAAATGATACATAAATTCACAAATAGTTTGTTAATTATAATTTTAAGCAGTATTACTTGTAAAACCGTCTACATGTTTGACCTTTTGTTAGCTACGGGGGCCAACTTGTCATCTTTTGTTAATTAAAATATTGTATATTTATTTACAGCTATTATTTTAGATTTTTCACACGGACTTTACAAATATCTTGATTTATATAGAACTTTACGCTGATGAGGTATATATTTAACTGAGTCGGCTTACAATAGCACTTTCCTTAAGAGTCGCACCCCGAGGTGTCTTGAAACGTTCAGTATGCTATGTGTTTTGAAAACCTCACCAACGACCGGACGAACTTTATTTCATATCATTTCCAAAAATGGTTGGGGAGGTAACGATTCTAATAATTTGATTACTCTTTTATGTGATGGTAGGCGGCGAGTACAGGTAGTTACATGGAGGGATAGAAAGTAAAAAGTTATTCCTTAATGAATTGCTAATCGCAACAACATGTACCACGTAACAGATTTGCGCTCCCCGCCCTTCTCACAAATCGTGGGTAGATCTAGAACAGCGTTACGTTAAGTTTACAAAGTTTGTCAGATATCATTATATAAATACATTTTCGGTGTCTGGTCCTGCGGTTGTTATCGTACTTTAGTTATAAGTTTTATTTTATTAAAATCTCAATATACTATACGTAAGATTGTTAATTTTATATGGATTTCAACATGACTAATGTACATATTTATAATTTTGTATACCTTAGATAAGTAGTTTTATATCGATGCATTTTCTATCTAATAACATGAATAGTGGTGCCTGTTGGTTTGCCTTATTTTAGTCTTGACAAGACTTATTTTTATAACCTCGAGAACATTAAATCTCTTTTACGATTTAAATTTTTGTTTTATTGGTCTCCTATTCCTCAGTTTCAGTACTCACCAGTAATATTAAAGGGTCTGCCCCGTATCACGAGAAAGCTCTATCCAAATAAAACTTCGATACTTTGAACTCCAGGTGCCATTGATATCAGGTGATCTTCAGGAGTATTAGTACCTCTGCCAACCCTTCAGTGATATACGGCGTGTACATTTGAATTCAGTTTGTGAGATGTGTTTAGATTATTTATATTTTGGGCAAACAAACAACCATGCTAGCTCAGTGAGTAGAATACCCACCTTACAGCAATTTGTCTTTTCTTAAGTTATATGTGTAGGTGAGGGAAAAGCGATGTTTCCCCTATCAAAAGTTTGCAAATATCGATTTTGGTATTATTTAGGAACCTAACATGTACGAGTTCATTTTTTAAAGTAGTTTGTTTGGGATACCATGGTTGAGGAGTATTATTATTATTTTTCTTTTAAAACCTTGAAGCGGATTGCAAGTTGACATCTAACTATAAATTTTCATTCATATACTATATTTTATATATCTCAATAGCTTCGGAAATAAATAGCTGAGACACACGGACAGACTAGGGAACACAATCTCGTTCTCGCGAGATCTCGTCATTTTTTAAGCGAGATTGATCTCGGACGAAAAAAGGGCGAGATCTCGCGAGTTCAACGAGATTGCACTAGAGCATAAAAATGTCTTATACCGCGGGCTGACATGGGCGGAGTTACGATTGCTCGAGGGCTTGAGGTAGTGGTCGAGGGCCGGACGTAGCGTCTCACAGATTAGTTCGTACAGTCGCCATCAGATATATCGGAGCGGCCGAGGTACTCAAATATATCTGAGCAGCAATAAATTTCAATAAATTCTTTACGGTAAATAAGGTCAAAAAGCTCTGAACATCCAATTCGCCACAAATATATGAGCAGTGGTTTTTCAATTAAATCTGAACACCCAAAGAGACAATACTATCTGAAAGCACAACTCGTCAAAGTTATCTGCTCAGACAGGGTGATCATAAATATCTGAACATTTAGGGAAAATATACCTTAAAGCACTAAGCATACAGTTGAAATGTAATCGTATCAAAATGAGTAGGTATACAAGATTGAAATCTGCGTAAAGCAACTTTACAGTCTTGTTACAAGAAACACATTTGAATAAAATATTTGCCAATTCGGTATCCAAAGTTTTTTTTTTTGTATTTATTAAATATTTATATTTTTATGCGATTGCAAAGACGAAAATAAAAAACTGATTTGAATATTTTTCATTTAAAATGAGTAATTGCAAAGTTATGATTTTTTAAAGATTGTTCAACTTTTGTACTTAATGACGTCAACGATTGAAAATATCACGTAGCGACATGCGAATAAAGGGAAATGTTTAGTAAAAATGTTGCTAATTGCAAAATATTTCACGAATTTGTGATCCCAAATGAAATTATTACGATATTATACTAAACAAACCTATGATTTTCGATGTTTTATTAATAAACTGCAAGAACGAATGTCTTTGACATAACGCTGAAGGTCAAATACTGTTACAGTTTTTTGCTAAAATAACGGTCATCTTAGCTCTGTTTGGTTTAATTTCAAGAAAATATGTTTTAAAAACATAATATCTCGAAATGGTTTCGTAATCAGCACCACTTTTGTAAAACTTTGCATACCCAATTTACAAAAACGATAACATAACTGTCATTGCATATAATTCACTGCATGTATTTTAGCAAATACTAGTGTTCCGCCCCGGCTTCGCACGGATAGTGTAAAGTTTTTATACTGCTTATCCCCTACGATATTTAGCATGATGATATATATCCTATGTCTTTTTCCTGGTTCTAAGCTACCTCTCTAACAATTTTCAGCCAGATCGGTTCATCCGTTCTTGAGTTATAAATAGTGTTACTAACACCACTTTCTTTTATATATCGTCTGCTTACTGGTAAAATGTAGTAAATGCGTTTCTTACAAAAAAAATAGTTAATAATACATTTATATGTAATTTTTGACGCTCTTTCTACTGGAAAAACGCAATAAATGATAGGACTGTTAATAACAGGTCATTTCTCAATTACAGGTCAAATATGATAAGTGCACACCCATGCTAAAAATAATATTTTTTTTCCACAATATTTATAAGAAAATGGCCTCTAATATGCTACCGCAAATAAGAACGTTAAATTTCCAATAATTTATTAAATACATTTCTGCAAAATCTTATTTAGATGTTAGTAAAAAAATTACTTAAACTTTGAAAACCCTATATCTCCGTTTAACAAAATGTGTATTTACTACATTTTACCAGTAAGCAGACGATATATAGATTCACAGATTTATTATGACTTTAGAAAAAGACAAATTGGTGTAGGCCCGACCCAGGATTGGAACTCACGCCCTTCTGTTTTCGGGCGGGTGTTCTACCCACTGGACTATCATGTCGCTTAATTTATCATGGTTGTTAACGGTGAGGGAAAACATCGTGAGGAAACCCACATGGCTGAGTTGTACTTAGTCATGTGACAGTGTATTCGTACAAAACGGCGATAGGCCTGCCCCCGTCACGTGAGTACACTGTCTAAGCAAAACGTGGGTACCTTCTCTGGACACTAGATGGCGCTGCCATGTGAGTCCAGAAGTATTGGTACCTATGCCAACCCCTTCGGGGATAAACGGCGTGAACGTTTATGTTATATATGTTATGTATTTATTATGCTACTAGTGGATCGTCCCAGCTTCGCACGGGTAGCGTTGTTTTTTAAATATCTGAGGTTTCTTTCTTCAGTCACTGCTCAAGCATTGTGAAATTCAGCGCAATGTTTTCAATTTATTAAATTTATAGCACTCCCTAAACAGTGTAGTTTGGTGATTTTGAATGCGCTTTAATGAACGGTTCAGTATTTCCGTTTAATAGCAAATTTTGGAATAAAACGCTATGAAGTATTGTATTTATAACAATCTAAAAATAAATCATTACGTGATGTAGGATGCAACTACTGGCGCCATCTAGTATGTTATATGTAAATTAGTAAAGATTTGGTTTTGGTCACGGGCGCGATGGCTTATTTTATGTATAATTTCGGTGTTTCTCTACCGATTTCTATGATTCTTTTTTTATTGAATAGGTGATAATGTTACTTTTTTTTAAATTAGGGATGAGTGAGAGGTTTACAAACGTAAGAGTAAACAAATATAATCAGAATGTTCCGAACTGCTAAGCTATCAGGAGTTACACGTGTTATTGTGAGTCAACCGTAAAAGATAGACATAAACTGTTGAGGATTTTTTTTTAGATAATTTTATGAAGAATATTTCCGTCATACATGATTTCTATGTAAGTTTAACCATTAAGGCTGCACACGCGACGGAAGCTTAAAAAATGGAGTAACTTATCCCGTTTTCCTAAAATTCCCCAAAATTCCCCTTTACTACTCTGCTGGAAAGTATACAAAAACCTGCGCAGGTGTATGAGGAATAATTGTACCAAGTTTCGTTAAAATCCGTCGAGTAGTTTTTGTTTCCATAAGGAACATACAAACCGACAGACAGACAGACAGACAGACAGACAGACAAAAATTTTACTGATTGCATTTTTGGCATCAGTATCGATCCCTAATCACCACCTGATGGTTATTTTGAAAATATATTTCATGTACAGAATTGACCTCTCTACAGATTTATTATAAGTATAGATAATTACGTATATAGATTGGCCATACAAATACGACAGTCGAGACCAAAAAAAAGTACAACGGTGTGCGCAAAATGAATGTGTGTGCGTGACATTTGTATGGCGGATCCCATACTAGCCCTATTAAAATTGATAAAAATTCACGTATTTGTTATTTTTGCCCAATTGTAAACTTTACCGTAGTTGTAGTACTATGACACAAGATATTTTTTATCATATATTTGCATTGAAAACTTTGGTTTAAGATCATATAGACCTGCAATTATTTATTACAGTCTTAGTTTGGATATAAATGGCTAATAATTTTCTATTTCCCAAAGAATATGTATTCGATTTAGATTGATTTTTTTCACTTTGATTAAGTTACTAAATATTAATAACTTAATCAAAAAATCATTAAGGTTAAAATAAGTCAATTATTTTCTTTCATGTTTTATGTCAAAATCGTTGTAGACTTTTATCGTCTCTGAGAGGTCCTGCCTTTGTTGAAGTTTATGCTATGACGTTTGTCACTTACTGCTAATCCATGTGCTTCTATATCTATGGTAATATAAAAGCTGCCAAATTAAAATAAGTACGAATGCTTTGCAATATTTCATCCACTTTCGAGTGAGTCACCATGGCCTAGCGGTTTAGTGAATAGAAATCACAATTGTTATCCGTTGCGTCAGGCTGGGTTCAAATCCTAACTTGTGTTTATTTTTATCAAGAATTCATGTTCTTTTTTTCTAGTTTATTTATTAAGCCTTTAGATTTATTGTCCTCATTTAATATAATGCTATATATTACGTTATAATTATATATATGAATACGTATAATACGTTACAGAAAACAGCAGGAAAAAGTACAATTTTGTAAAAACTAGTTTATCCTTTTATTTTATTAAAGCTGCATTTATATTTATGCTACCCTGGTACATACAATGTAAAAAATGGCATACATGTTTCAAAAATTCTAAGTTATTTTACCTCTTGATGTTTTTGTACCGGTGAAACTTATACAACTACAAACCCATTCCTATATTAACACCATGTACTTACCTGCTTCTGTCAAAAAATGAAGTTGGTCAGTGGGGAACGACTTAGTATTTTTTTTCTAATCACTGGCCAACAAAAAAAAACTTTTTTTTTGGTGCGGTAAAAATTTGTTTAGATATTGTTTTTGAACGTGTCTCTGATGACAAACCTACAACTGCCATTTTTGTATCAGCTCTAATTTCATAACTACCCTCAATTTTAAAATTTCGTCACTTTGACTTCAACAAAGTATCGCAATTCTTTTATTTTCATCAATTTCGTTGTTTTGGCATAATGGCAAGCTCATCAAGATGTTGTTTGACCAATCCTAATTCATTTTGTTATATTTGTGGTGAATATACGTTTGAGGAAAACAGAAAACCCATAACAGAGTTCGTGAAAAATGCATATTTCGCATACTTCAACCTATCTATTGAGCATCAAGATAAGCCTTGGGTGCCCCATTTTGTGTGTAAAACATGCAGAGAACATTTGAGACAATGGACAAATTGCAAAAGAAGATGTATGAAATTTGGGATACCGATGATTTGGAGGGAACAACAAAATCACTTCAACGACTGTTATTTCTGTTTGGTTAAGATTGTCGGCATAAATCGAAAGAATAGAAGTAAATGGACATATCCTGATATACCATCAGCGAAAAGACCTGTACCTCATTCCGAAAGTGTCCCTGTGCCTACGTACCACTCGCTGCCAGATATCGAAGTGGAACAATATAACGAAATCCAAGCAAATCCCGAGATCGACAGTGATTATGGCGAGTTGAATCGAACCTCTCGTTTTTTTTCACAAGGTGAGCTTAATGATCTGATAAGGGATCTAGATCTTTCAAAGGAGCGTGCTGAATTGTTGGCTTCTAGATTAAAAGAGAAGAATTTGCTTTCACCAAACACAAGAGTTACATTTTACCGTCAAAGAGAACGCGATTTGCTACCATATTTTTCTGAAGATAACAATCTTGTTTATTGCAATGATATTGGTGGTTTATTAACAAGAATGGGTTTACAAAAGTACGACTCAACTGAGTGGCGTCTTTTTATAGACAGTTCCAAAAGAAGTCTCAAATGTGTATTGCTTCATAATGGTAATAAACACGCTTGTGTTCCAATTGCTCATTCTACCCGAATGAAAGAAGAGTATGAAGCAATTGCACTGCTTTTAGAAAAGATTAAATATGATAACCACCAATGGTTTATATGCGTCGATCTCAAAATGGTTAATTTTCTGTTGGGACAGCAAGGTGGATATACAAAGTATCCATGTTTTATGTGTCTTTGGGATAGTAGAGATAAACCGAATCACTGGGTACGAAAAAATTGGCCGATCAGAGAAAGCCTAGCTGTTGGAAAGCAAAATGTTATAAATACACCTTTAGTCCCCCGAGAAATGATCATTTTACCTCCTCTACACATAAAACTTGGTCTCATGAAACAATTTGTAAAAGCATTAGACAAATCGGGCTCATGCTTTCAATACATTACGAGGGCATTTCCAGCTTTAAGCACAGAAAAACTCAAGGCTGGAATATTTGACGGTCCTCAGATAAGACAGTTAATTAAAGATGATAACTTCGCAACATCTATGAATGAAACGGAACTTGCTGCGTGGAACTCATTTGTGCAAGTGATCAAAAATTTCCTTGGTAATCATAAGGCAGAAGATTATGAAAGTATTGTAAACCAAATGCTTTCTTGCTTTCAAAAGTTGGGATGTAATATGAGCATCAAGGTTCATTACCTACACAGCCATTTGGACTGCTTCCCGCATAACCTGGGTGACTTAAGTGAGGAACAAGGAGAGCGGTTTCATCAGGACATCAAAGTCATGGAGGATCGATACCAGGGTAGATGGGATACTCACATGATGGCTGATTACTGCTGGGCTCTTATGAGAGACAACCCAATGCATAAACATGAAAGAAAATCTATTAAGAGGAGTTTTTTGTACACTGACTAATAAAAAATGTGTTTTTTCGTTGAAAAATTTTTTTTTTTAATATTTTCAAAACTAGAGCTGATACAGAAAAACTGATTACATATTTGAAATCAGTGAAGAAATTACTTTCATAATCAGGTCTTAAAACAACGGCACCAAAAATAGTGTTGGCCAGTGTAATATACTCACCGTACAACTAGTTGGGACCGTACAACCAGTGGGGCATACCTCCCAGCAGAAGACTCTTTTTAGTTCTGACATTGATAAAACCAAATGGTGGTTGTGTAGAAAATGTATTCTAGCGTAGTACGCTTAAGAATTTTAAACTGTATGCATAGTGCTTTAAGGTATATTTTCCTTAAATGTTCAGATATTTATGATCACCCTGTCTGAGCAGATAACTTTGACGAGTTGTGCTTTCAGATATTATTGTCTCTTTGGGTGTTCAGATTTAATTGAAAAACCACTGCTCATATATTTGTGGCGAATTGGATGTTCAGAGCTTTTTGACCTTATTTACCGTAGAGAATTTATTGAAATTTATTGCTGCTCAGATATATTTGAGTACCTCGGCCGCTCCGATATATCTGATGGCGACTGTACATGTTATTGGCCGAAAATTTAGCGGGCTTGCGGCGTCATCAGCGCGCATTTGTTTTGATAACAATAGTTGTTGGTAGCTTACGTGATTGAGTTTGATTACTATACGTGTTTTTAATAGTCAACTTAACTCAGATATTTAGTTTCATTTCTTTGACTTATCTTTGTTTTGTTTATTATAAAAGAACTGTTTTATTATATTTATTGCTGTGTAGTGCCGGCTTAGAATAGCACTACCCCATTTCTTCCGGTGGGTGTACGTAAGAGGCGACGAAGGGATTTTTGGGCAATGCGGTTGGAAACCCATCACCAAAAACCTTTATTTCACCATCTTTTCCCCACGCAACTTCCAAAAGTGGCTGAGGAATTTTTAATTCCCTAGCTCTGGCTACCCCTTCATGGGATTTATAGCCGTGAGTATATGATATGTTATGTTTTATTACTAAAAGATTATTTTTTTATTTAAGAAAAGATGACTCGAATGAACGTACGTCAAAGGTTTATTAAGAAACTAGTGGATCGTCCCAGCTTCGCACGGGTAGCGTTGTTTTTTTAAATATCTGAGGTTTCTTTCTTCAGTCACTGCTGAAGCCATTGTGAGATTCAGCGTAATGTTTTCAATTTATTAAATTTATAGCACTCCCTTAACAGTTTAGTTTGGTGTTTTTGAATGCGCTTTTTAATGAACGGTTCAGTATTTCCGTTTAATAGCAAATTTTGGAATAAAATGCCATGAAGTATTTATAACAATCTAAAAAATAAATCATTACGTTATGTAGAATGCAACTACTGGCGCCATCTAGTATGTTATATGTAAATTAGTAAAGATTTAGTTTCGATCACGGGCGCGATGGCTTATTTTATGTATAATTTCGGTGTTTGTCTACCGATTTCTATTATTCTTTTTTTATTGAATAGGTAATAATGTTACCTTATTTAAATTAGGGATGAGTGAGAGGTTTACAAACGTAAGAGTAAACAAATACAATCAGAATGTTCCAAACTGCTAAGCTATCAGAAATTACACGTGTTATTGTAAGTCAAGCGTAAAAGATAGACATGAACTGTTGGGGATTTTTTTTTAGATAATTTTATGAAGAATATTTCCGCCACACATGATTTCTATGTAAGTTTAACCATTAAGGCTGCACACGCGACGGAAGCTTAAAAAATGGAGTAACTTCTCCCGTTTTCCCCAAATTTCCCAAAATTCCCCTTTACTTCTCTGCTGGAAAGTATACAGAAACCTGCGCATGAGTATGAAGAATAATTGTACCAAGTTTCGTTAAAATCCGTCGAGTAGTTTTTGTTTCCATAAGGAACATACAAACCGACAGACAGACAGACAGACAGACAGACAGACAGACAGACAGACAGACAGACAGACAGACAGACAGACAGACAGACAGACAGACAGACAAAAATTTTACTGATTGTATTTTTGGCATCAGTATCGATCCCTAATCACCACCTGATAGTTATTTTGAAAATATATTTCATGTACAGAATTGACCTCTCTACAGATTTATTATAAGTATAGATAGATTATAGACAGATGCGTCATACAATATTTAAAGACTATAGTAAACATTTGTGAAAATAAAGTTTTAATTAGACTTTTTTGTGCATGAGACTTCCTTATAATACTTATAATTCATCCAAATATTGTAATTGCTTGAAAAAAAACACAAGAATGCCAATCTCGCGAGATTGGCAGTTTAAACTCGCGGAATCGCGCTTGAGCCCCCATCTCGCGAGATTTGCATTCCCTAGGACAGACAGACATGACGAATCTAACAGGGTTTCGGTTTTTGCAATTCGGCTGCAAAACCCTAAAAATATGTATACAAGGGCACAAGGTTGTAACAAAGGGTGGGTAACAAGCTGGAGGGTTGTTATGGAGAATATTCTGTACAACTTACACTATGGCACCAACTTGATTAAAGCAACTTTATCTTTCTTTTCTCAATACAAATCTACAGAGCTCTCGACACAATGGACTAAGATAAAAAAAAATGCCTTATCAAGTTGTTTGCATAGGAACAGTCCCTAGTTTTAGGGCTTTTTAAGTGATTTTAGGCCGACGTGGCTGGACACCTTTCATTCTAAACTTAAAAAAATTGCTTAGGAATTGCCAATTCTGTACACGTGTATTGGGATTTATCGCCATGAACCCCTCAGAAATAACAATTAACTAATCAGTAAACACAGAAAATAACTCAAGGCGATCTATATTATATAATTGATTCATTGGTATAATTATATTTGGAAACCCATCACCGACTGGACCAATAAAAAATCTCTATGCGTTTAATGAATTTATTGAGCACTTGTATTATATACTTCAATATAAAAATACAGTAAATGGATGTATAGATCAACAGTCGTGTTAACAATTCTAGAAGATGGCCGGACATCAGTACACAAACATTATATTGTTACAAAAAGTTGGATGAAGCTATGGAAGCCGCGGCCATAAACATAATGATATTTTAGTACAATAACCTCACCAAAAAATCTGTTTTTAATGTAGCTGTATATGTAAATAAATCCACGTGTTGCTTTTCTATTTAACAATTAAATAAAGAAAGTTTCAAGTATAAACAAACAATAATACATAACTTTACCAATAAAACACAACCTCTATGGAATTTGATATGTTTTTGACAAATACTTAGGCATGCGCTATAAAGAGATTAAAACACACCCATGAATGCCCAACGTCAATATATGAATAATTCTTCAATTGGAGTACATATTTTGATGCAACTCTTATGTATTACTTTACCATACATGTCTACAAAATGACCTCATAAACTTCCTCTAACTAATGGGAAATTCACGTTTCTCATTAAGCACGATGTAATGCAATTTACTAACAGAAATCGTCTTTAACACATACTCGGTCACTGTTTGTAAGTGACAAAGTACACGACGTAGTAAATAGACGAGCCCTTGTTTGCCGTGACTCGTTGGCTACATTTTACTTTTAAGTACATATTTAATCTCGGTTTACACTTCATTAAGTTGACGACATTGATGTTATCAACTTAACACACATCGTATTTGTCACTCAACATTGTCTCAAAGGTCCTACACACAGGTCCGTACGTAAAGTTAGAGGTCATTTTTTCGATTGAAATAAATAATAATATAGTAAGTATTGTTAACAGACTTTGTGCATTTGATATTAATGTGTTCTTTATATAAAGTTTCATAAATTAGTGGACAATGAATTCCTACTACAATTAATAAAATAAAATGATTGACCGATCTGAATGTAATAACATGTAACTTCAACTTAAGTTAGACAACATTTAGTTAATCGTATTTTGTACAATTCAATTATTACTACTGCTAAGTCAATAGTTCGTTAAACAACAATTTGAAATATATTAAAAAAGTTATTCGATCAATTTTAGAAACAGTCGATTTTATTGTAGAGTTAATTACTAAATATTGTAAGTATAAATATATAATATATTTATTCCATGGTAAGGTACAGGGTCACTTGCGCTTACACACTGTTTACCGATCACTGACG
>CAUYWD010000474.1:0-27409 GCA_963576735.1 Bedellia somnulentella | reverse complement strand
CGCCAGCGCGCGCGTGTCCGCCGGCGGCGCCACCAGCACCGGGATCAGGTACGGGAGCACGGCGCGGGACTTTATTGCCATCACCTGGGTGGACCAATTTGGGTTACAAAGGATTCATTCACAATTCACAATTTCGGATTACACGTATAAAATAATACTAGTAGGTGAAAGCTAAACTGAACATTTGTTGACAAATATAATGATAAACAATTTATTAAAATTTTATTGACATAACTAAATTAGACTAGAAGTACTAAATCAAAACAGGAAAAAAATTAATAATTTATTATTTCGACTCAAAATGCTTAATATGCATATTACATGGCACTTCTTATTTTTAAATTAAATATTACAAATCTAGCCTTATACCGGAGTGAGACGTTGAACCTTACACAACGAGACAGAAAGATTATAAGCGTTTGAGACGTGGTGTTGGCGGAGAATGGAAGGTATAAGTTGGACGGAACGAAAGACTAATCTGGAAGTTTTAGACATCGTAGAGAAAGAGCACTACTGAGACCTGTTGAGAATAGGAGAGGGAGAATGATAGGCCACTTGATACGACATGACGAATTCATCAAAAACATCATGGAAGGAAAAATAGATGGGAATAGAGGAAGAGGGATATCCAGAATAAGCAACATACAATAAATAAAAGAGAAAGCGAACGTCATTTCGTATCAAGATATGAAGGAGAATGCAAAGAACAGAGAAGAATGGTGGTAACACCACAGCGTAGCTCCTAAATTAAAGAAGAAGATTACAAATCTCAAATACCACAACTGCTCGATGATTAACTATATTAAATCTTGTGACTATTTATCATAATGTCGCGCTTCAAAACAATGTTCAAACATTTCTTTTAAAATACAAAACAGTTTGCATAAATATTTTAGAGTAATATAAATTCATCTTGTTTCGAAGTCAAAACTAATGGAATTTTTGTCTAAATTATAAATAGCTCACCTGTCTCAGCCCATCCAAGGCCGCTTCCGCCTTTTCAGGATCAGGGTCCTTCAAAGCCTCCATCATGCTGGGCAGGATGTCGTCCAGCGCCTTCCCGCCGATGGTGGCGTGCAAACTATCGAACGTGCGCGCCGCCGCCAGACGGACTTCCGGCAGCGGGTCACACAGCGCGGTACTACAATACCAAATATTGGTTAGTTTCTTTCATGGACTGGTCAAGCTAGATAGTTTTTGGGGTTAGGAGATTTGACAGATAATCTTCTGTGTTGGTGTTATTTGCGAGAGTAACTGAAATATGTAACTGTCCTGTGCAATTACAGCACATGAAAACTACTTAGATAGAAATGTCTTAGGCGCATATTCGTAAATCGACAATTTCGTTTTATTTATAAATTATTTATTCCTTGGTTTCAGCAAGGGCACCGTTAATGAAAAGTTAGGCAAGTGTAACTAACCGCACAGTAGGTACCAGTCCGTCCGCGAAGGCCAGGATGGAGTCCCGCGAGGTGGAGGCGATGATCTCCCCCAGGCCGATGCACACGCCCTGGCGCTGGTCCGCGCGCTCCGACTTCAGCCCGCGCTCCAGGATCGGGATTATTTCTGGTAATACGCGTTCTCCGAGCTGCGAGGGATACACGTTAATTAAATACTGGAATTATTGAATGTTGCTAAACTATAAGTATGATATTTTTTTATATTCAAGATATTTTCAAACTCTAATAAGTCAGTTTTGATGATACTGATATGATTTGAATGAAATATACTCGAATGTATATGAATACTTAGATATGAAAATATGTCCTACTCCAATATGAAAATATGTTCTTCTCCAATATGCAATATTTTCATAAATACTGTGTAGGATCGTAACTATTCATATAAACTTTATATTTGAGAATAAACCTAATTTTTCTCTTCTCTTTTTTCCGTCTTTCTTAATCTCGATAAATTTGACATAAGTGCATCATGAGCGCAAAAGCTGACAAAAGCAAGGGGACGCCCTTAAATGAATATACAAACAAATAAAAAACTAAAAGATTTAAAAATAGTGCGGTCTACATCTGATTTTTGACGAGAATTAAATAATAATTTTGTGTTTTAGTATATCACAACCAATTAATAAACGAAATGTCCCAACTACCTTCCTGACGAGGTCCCCCAGCGTGCGGGCGGCCACCTGGCGCTTGTCGTAGCTGGTGGAGGCCAGGCAGCCCAGCAGCAGCCCGAACAGCGTGGGCAGGATCTCGCGCAGCGTCTTGGGCGTGTTCGTCACCACCACCTGCCGACGGATAACGACCGACACATGAGCGGACATAGAGAACGGTATTTTGGAAATTATCGCATAGTGGGAATCCTTTGAAGCATCTGGGTAACTTAAATTAATCAGGGACGATCAAATTAGACAAAATTGCGATAGGCGTATCAATTAGAAGTGACCATGTACCGAACGATGTATTGTGTAATCAGTGTGCCGGCAGCCAATGACCGATAACTGACGAGATTTTTGGAGGAGGCATATATGGAAAATTGAATGTTCATGATTAAGAGCAGAATGTTGATGATTTAATTTATTGTTATTAAAATATGTTTTTACCATATTAATTAAGAGGATTAAGCTCAGTAATTGTTGTAATATATTGTCTCATTTTTATGTTGTGTGACTTGTGTGTTCATGTAAATGTGATCCATGTGAGTGCGCACCTTCCAGACGTGCAGCGCGGCCTGGCGCACCATGAGCGCCACGTCGCTGCGGCCCATGTACAGGCCGGCCAGCACGCGGTTGCGCCGCTCCCCGCCCAGCGCGCCCATGATGGCGCGGTGCGACTGCTCCGTGCCGAAGTTATCGTCCTCGGACGCCGTCTCCGTACTCATCTTCCCCGACACCCCCGATATCCTATACAGCAAATCACCCAGCAACTGAACCGAACTGTATCGAATCCTCCAGTTATCATCGAACAATCCCTTTTCTAACTCCGGTAGCAACAACGTGATGGCCGACTCGGCATACAAGTTGACGATCCTCTGGCCCGCCTTGAGGGCGGTCTCGCGGACGTACTCGTTCTCGTCGGCCAGCGCCTTGAGGATGGGGTTGATGATCTGGCCGATGTAGGGCGTGAACTCGTCCGTGAAGGCGCCGGGCATGTAGATGAACATCATGATGTACCCGTCCTTCACGTGCGGCGCGATGTCCGTGCGCTCCGCCGTCGCTATTATGTCTGGTAAACAAATTATACTCTTTACTATATGATTGAGCTTTTAATTTATTGGGTTTCCGTAGATATTAATTTTATTAATCAATAAATAGGTACTGCATGATTCAGTCTGATAAATGTTTTTTTTAAACAGTTAATAAATATATAATAAAGGTATAAATAGAAATAAAATAATGGCATTCAATACAAAAAAGTGTTGTATACATGACGTTACTTCGTACATTGATATGTAATATTTCTATGACTTATCTTTTTCTATAAACATATATGAATTATTCCTTTTCTTCTACTTTACTAACTATTATTAACTGTTCTTTTCAACCAATGGCGAAAAAACATAAAAAGGTGTACTTAAAAAATGCATTCAAAATTGATGGTTAAATTTTCGACTTATTTTTTTAAAAGTAGAAAGCCATACATACCATTCTTATAAACATATCTTCGTATGTTTTTTTCGTCGTTTATATCGTCTTCCCCAAATTTAATATTTTAAATAGACCACCTGTATGTTTGCGTCAAATCTGAGTTACAAACACAATAGGTACCTGGCATAAGTTTATGCAGCTTGTCGACGCCGAGCCCGGCGACCACCTCGGACAGCCCCTGCGCGGCGCCCGAGCGGTCCACCGAGCTGCTCTCGCTGGTGAGCGTGTGCATCAGCCACGGCAGCAGCTCCTCGAAGCTGGCCTCGCCCATGCCCTTCACCATGGCCCCTAGTGCCCGGGCCGACACTGAGCGCACCTGGGTAATAGTGTTTAATCTTGTACATAGTGGTTATGATAGATATTGCTATGCTAGTTTTAGTAGTAGAGCTAAATATGATATTAATGGAAGTTTTATAATACTGAAATGACAGGTTTTATACGTCGTCACTATTAGTTATTTTTAATAGATATCTGTTTGTAAGTTTTGTATTCCAAAATACTAGATTTTCTTAAGTACACAAAATTTAAATAGTGTCTGTTTGTTAATAAAGTTAATACCGAACTTCTACTTACGTACAGAAATATAATTTTATTAGCCTGTAGTTAGGAAAGCTTAATATATACATACATATACTCATATCCTCACGGCTATAAATCCCTATAAGGGGTAGCCAGAGCTAAGGAATTAGAAATTCTTCAGCCACTTTTGGAAGTTGCGTGGGGAAAAGATGGTGAAATAAAAGTTGTTGGTGATGGGTCTCCAACCGCATCGCCCAAAATCCCTTAAAAGCCCCAATACCGTTAGTCGCCTCTTACGTACACACCCACCAGAAGAAATGGGGTAGTGCTATTCTAAGCCGACACTACACAGCAAATATATACCCGACGATAATATTTTTTTGGCGTTAAATTTTTTGAATCATTTTAGTTTATAACTTAAACTTCTTGGAGCAGAATAAATCGTCATATTTTCATGGTAAGCACAAATTTTGAATACAAATTAAATCAATTCTAATTAAAAGTTCTGCTTCTTGATCTCAAGTATCATTTAGTAAATTAATTTAACACGAATGACCACTGCTTATTACAATTGACATATAATTAATTTGAGCACCCCTTACCTCAGGCACAGGATCCAACAGCGACGTCTTCAGCCCCGGAATGATGCTCGGCAGATACGGCAACAGGTCCTTCTGGTCGGTCAGCGAGTACATGTTGCCGATGATCTGCGCGGCCATCTTGCGCGTGTCCGTGGAGCGGTCCAGGAAGGCGCGCTGCACCACCGGCATGATGAGCGCCAGCGACGGCGCGTCGATGAAGTGCACGAACTTGGTGTCCAGCAGCGTCTGCAGGCTGGCCGCGGTGCGGGACGACGGGTCCTGCAGCGCCTGGAGCAGCACCGGCACGATGGCTGGGGGGGGGGGACTCGTTAGTGGCTGGTTGCTATTTGATACACTTATTGGTAAATATTAACGACTTAAGAATGACAAAAAAATAATTCTGCAAAATGGTCTGTAGTGTCCTTTAGTTGCAAGAACACACAAATACATCAGGTTATTGACACAAAAGGCAAAGTTTGTTAATAAGTTGTTTGTTTCTTTTTCATAATTTTGCCATATTCCACTGCTGGCATCCCTAGGTACTCCGTTGGTGTAAAACCATAGCCATTTTCAATATATTTTTAGCAAGCAGTTCTCTGTTGCAGCAGTCTGAGTTGTACTTAGTCATGTGACAGTGTATTCGTACAAAACGGCGATAGGCCTGCCCCCTATCACGTGAGTACACTGTCTAAGCAAAACGTGGGTACCTTCTCTGGAAACTAGATGGCGCTTGCCATGTGAGTTCAGGAGTATTGGTACCTCTGCCAACCCCTTCGGGGATAAACGGCGTGAACGTTTATGTTATGTTATGTTTTAGCAAACATAAATATGAGGTCAGTATTTGGGACTTTAGAATTCATACAGAGGGTTTTTAGAATTCATTTTAGAATTCAAAAACTTCGAAATCAGTTACTTAATACAATTACATATGCGATAAATTGTATTTAATTGTGAAATGGTATCTAATGACCTTTATCTTTGTTTTCACAGCTATTGTTGTACTAATTAATACGACAACCCGTCATTTTGAATTAAAATTGCAGGCGTCCTAAAAGGCAAACGTGGTGGTCACTACATATCGACAAGCCTTTTGAAAATAAACGCCAATTCGGCATCTATTTTTCTGCTTCACCTAGTGGCACTCGATTGCTATGCCTAATACTATGACAAACCCTTACCCTGAATCTCCGGGTTCCTGATGACGGACCCAATGACCTTGAGCGCAGTGGCCCCCGCGTCCTGCACCTTCATGTGCGAGTCGGACAGCACCTCGATGAGCCGCGGCACGATGGACGGCAGGCACGACGACAGCTGCTTGGGAGCGCAGTAGGCCATCGCGCCCAGGAGTTCCACTGAGCCTGGGGTACCAGTGGGGTTAGGAGGGTGGGCGGTTTTGGTATGTTTGAGAATTGACGTGGGGGGATTGGTCGAAGAATCAGCGTAATTCAATGGTGTTTCAAGTTTTTTAGGTTTGCATTGAAATGTGTATTTATGAATTTTGAATTCGGCAACTATTCGGTGTTCGGTCTATTGTTAAAGAACACCATAACAGAACTGTGTGAGCAAACTTAAACCATTATCTATACAATGTAAGTCAGCTGTGTAGTGTCGGTTTAGAAAAGCAATACCCAATTTTTCCCGCATGTGTTTACAAGAGAGTTTACAAGTTGCCGTGGAGTGTCGGCTTAGAATAACACTATCGCATTTCTACCCGTGGGTGATCGTAAGAGGCGACTAAGGGCTTTTAAAGTGATTTTCGGGCGATGTGGTTGGATACCCGTCACCAAAATCATTTATTATTACCATTTTTTCCATAATCAACTTCCAAAAGTGGCTGAGGAATTTCGCATTCCAAAGCTCTGGCTATCCCGTGAAGGGATTTATAGCCGTGAGTATATGTATGTACGTATGTATGTGTTTACAAGAGGCGACTAAAGATGCGGTTGGAGGCCATCAGCATCACCAACAATCTTTATTTTACCATTTTTTATTCACTTAACTTCCAAAAGTGTCTGAGGAATTTCTGATTCCTTAGCTATCTATATAGATTTATTAAGTATATATGTATGTATGATAATTGGAAGAAGTTGGGTTGTTGTAAAATAAAGAAAGGAGCGTCGTGATGTCCTCACCCGCCTTAGTCCGCCAGTTGTCGTCGTGCAGCGCCTGCAGCAGGCTGGGCAGCACGAGCTTGACGCCGTGCGCGGACAGGCGCGACATGATGAGCCGCGCGGCGGTGTCGGCGGCCGCGCGCACGTACTGCGACCCGTCGCCCAGGCACAGCAGCAGGTGCGGCAGCACGTGCACGATGTACGGCTCGAACAGCCGGCCCAGCTTCAGGCACAGCATCTCGAACGCGAACAGCGCGCCTGCCCGAATACTCTATGTTACTACTTGCTTTATATCACACGCATATTTACACGTCACGACGTGATAGCTCAATGACTAGTGTCCAAATCCCGGGTCGGGCCTACACCAATTTGTCTTTTATAAAGACATATGTGTGTTTAATTATTCACGGTTGTTAACGGTGAGGGAAAACATCGTGAGGAAACCCACATGACTGAGTTGTACTTAGTCATGTGACAGGTTCATTCGTACAAAACGGCGATAGGCCTGCCCTTATCACGTGAGTACACTGTCCATGCAAAACGTGGGTACTCTAAACACCAGGTGACAATGTCACGTGATGTTCAGAAGTATTAGTACCTCTGCCAACCCCTTCGGGGATATTCGGCGTGAACGTTTATGTTATGTTTTGTTATGTTATATTTACAATGGATGCGATAGTAATGGTGAAATAAATTTATAAAGCTAATGTAAATGATGGGGATGAACTTAAAAGACATATTTAGACTAAATAGAGAATGTGCTTAGAAAAGAAAGCGTGCGAAATATGAAGAATATAAATATTGATAAATGTAAATTAAGCTCGAGAGGTTTTTCAGGATCGTAGAAAGAGGCGGTCGATTGTCTCTGCCGACCCCAATAAAACGAATGAAATGAGTATACAAATGTATGTTGTAATTGTTAAAAACGTTTCATACAGATGAAATTAAATCCAAGTCCAATTATATGTTTCATAATATGTTTCTCTTGTATATAAACTACCAAATACATTATTTATTTTGATGTACTATTCATATGTCGCTCTCAGTCCACACCTGACATCACATCGAGACTAATATTAATAAATTTCTTCGCTTAATTCCGCTAAATAATACCTGCAGTCTTCATGTAACATGCACTGTGCACCGCCCGCCCTCCCACTTACAAGAAATCGAAAAGCAGACAATGCACCACACAACACCGAGTGGTCAGCTGCCGAACTGTCTACTGCTCGACAATGACTCGTGCTGATTCGAAACGCGTCGCATGTTTGTGGTTGCCTGTGGTTTTCGCTTGCGGGTGTGTGTGTGGTGCATTGTCTGCTTTTCGATTTCTTGTAAGTGGGAGGGCGGGCGGTGCACAGTGCATGTTGCATGAAGACTGCAGGCATTATTTAGCGGAATTAAGCGAAGAAATTTATTAATATTAGTATTGCTATGGATTTCCGCAAAGTAACGCCTGATTCAATCCAATATCACATCGAGAGCCATCCTACAAGGCGGATCCAGAGGAAGTGTCGCGCGTGGCAGCCACATTGCAACGCTCAAACTAATAGTTATAACAGATATCTGCAGATAGCTAATAAAATAAAAAACACTGCCTACCTTCTCTGTACTTGTAATTCTTCTTCTCCTGAATAGCGTCCGTGAGTTTGGACATGATGTCCAGCTGTTTGAGCGCCAGAATCCCCAGACCCTTGACTATACCAGCAATACCGTATGCTGCTCCCTGCAATCATTTAACATTACATTACTACCATCTCCCACCCCAGCTTCGTCCATGTAACCCGTACCACCACATATCTTATAATCATCTTATAAAATGGTTAAATTGGAAACTTTTGGAACATAGAACTTTTAAAGAGCACTAACCTTTCTGTCTCCATATTTCTCAGCGGTGAGAAGTTGCTTCATCAGCTTGTTGACGATGGCGGGGATCTCGTCCTTGAGCGCCGGCGACGTCACCAGGTGCGGCAGACAGTTGCTAACCGCTTCCTGGACCTGTTATACAGATAACACATTCAAACTCTGCAAAAAGTTATGAGCACTCTTTAGAAGATCATATAGATAAAGTTAGTTTAAATTAAATTACAGATATACACAACTGTAGATCAGTTAAATGTCAATACAACGAGAGTAATTTTTTAATTCAAGATTGAACACCACGGTTAAACAAACGTAACGGTTTGTATGATATAATATACAAACTCCAATCATTATTATTGGTGAGTCAAGAATATCGTATAAGGATAATAACGGAATCGCGAATACAGGCAACCTATCGCTTTTTATAAATGGTATAAATGACGGTAGAAATGAATTAGTATGCGATGAAGGCAGATAAACCTTCGGTCCCAATACTACCAAGTTAGTTGTCTTCACTCTGCCAACCCCCACTAGGTCAGCGTTATAGTCAGTGGCTTATAACCTTATTTAGGGAAGGCTCGATCCTCTCAGTGGGGATCTACTCATATATGACTTATGTGAGTAGTCATAATGAGGCTGGCTTTACTTTATCAAGATTAAAGTATTATAATTGTATCTTGGCGTATTGAAATTTTTGTTTAAAGATTCTTGGTGTGCTATCTTATCAGCATAACGATATCAGGTACTTGATACAATATGACTATTGATTATTTTAATTTTATTTAATTAGGATTAGAGGAAAGGTAGTCTTAAACACAATATCAATTTTAACTAATAAAACATTTCCTACAATACATCGTTTTTGAAAACGACGGGATAGTTTGCGACGCAGTAAACTACATACTAAAATTGCGTCTTATTGCAATTTTTGAGATCATACTTGGTTAATTTTATGCCTCATGTTATATTGCTAAAAACTCTATAAAAACATGTGTTTAGTGTAGTACAGTCGCCATCAGATATATCGGAGCGGCCGAGATACTCAAATATATCTGAGCAGCAATAAATTTCAATAAATTCTTTACGGTAAATAAGGTCAATAAGATCTGAACATCCAATTCGCCACAAATATATGAGCAGTGGCTTTTCAATTATATCTGAACACTCAAAGAGATAATAATATCTGAAAGCACAACTCGTCAAAGTTATCTGCTCAGACAAGGTGATCATAAATATCTGAACATTTAGGGAAAATATACCTTAAAGCATTAGGCATACAGTTTAAATGTAATCGTACAGATGAAATGAATTTTCCTTTTACAAAATGCGTAGATATACAAAATATAAATATGCGAAAAGCAACTTTATAGTCTTGTTACAAGTGACACATTTGAATTAAATATTTGGCAATTCACAAAAACGTCAACATAACTGTCATTGCATATAATGCACTGCATTTATTTATCAAATATTCACAGATTTATAGTAGGGGAGGCCTGGATGCTAAATTTGCAGTTGCTCGAGCATCGTAGAAACCTATTGGATTTGATAGTTCATGTTCCAAAATTAAAATAAGTATATTACAAGTTTATATTTTAGTGGGGGAGAGAGTGTGTAAACATTTATAAAAATGTAAAAAAAAATTAGTAGTATAGCAATACTTGGGCGCGTCAGCCATTAATAGTATGAATGCGATTTATAATTCTGATAACCATTATATATTAATCTGATGATTAATGTAAGGGATGTCGTTATTCTGGCCATTTTAAAGGAAATTTAACAACAATGTTCAGTCTTAACGCCTGCACAAATATTACACCAAAACACCATCGCGGGAACATTGGCGTCACCCGCATCGCGCGCTTGAAGATTCTTGACCATCTTATTTCTTAACGTCACGCCCAAATCGTCAGATTATCCAGATATACACTCTTTTGAATATAATCAACCTACCTTTACTTAGTCTGAAGCGCTCGAGTTTTTTGGAGGATTGTCTTTTTTTACTAATCTGACGGATTCCCTTCAGCATACCCCGCTACACGAAGGGTTCATACTCGATAGATGTACATCAAATCAAAGGGTACAAGGATTCTCCCTATATAATAATCTGATATGCTCGAGTCACTTCAAAAATCGCCGCTTCGCCTCCCCTACTATATTATGCTATACTTACGTATATAGATTGGCAATACAAATACGACAGGCGAGATTAAAAAAAAGTACAACGGTGTTCGTAAATGAGTGTGTGTGCGTGACATTAGTATGGCGGATCCCATACTAGCCCTATTAAAATTAATAAAAATTCACGTATTTGTTATTTTTGCCAAATTGTAAACTTTACAGTAATTGTAGTATTATGATGACAGAAGATATTTTTTATCATATATTTGCATTGAAAACTTTGGTTTAAGATCTATAATAAAGCATATAGACTTATAATCATAACAGTCTTAATTTGTACATAAATAACTAAAAATTTTATGTTTGCCAAAGAATATGTGTTCAATTTAGATTCTGTTCTATTAAATATTAATAACTTTATCAAAAAAAATCACCATGGTTAAGACATCGATTCCTTGGCTCTGGCTACCCCTTCTAGGGAATTATAACCGTGAGTATATGTATGTATGTATGTTAAGACTTAAATACCAGAATTAACGAATTCGACAATTACACTGGCCAACAAAAAAAAACTTTTTTTTTGGTGCGGTAAAAATTTGTTTAGATATTGTTTTTGAACGTGTCTCTGATGACAAACCTACAACTGCCATTTTTGTATCAGCTCTAATTTCATAACTACCCTCAATTTTAAAATTTCGTCACTTTGACTTCAACAAAGTATCGCAATTCTTTTATTTTCATCAATTTCGTTGTTTTGGCATAATGGCAAGCTCATCAAGATGTTGTTTGACCAATCCTAATTCATTTTGTTATATTTGTGGTGAATATACGTTTGAGGAAAACAGAAAACCCATAACAGAGTTCGTGAAAAATGCATATTTCGCATACTTCAACCTATCTATTGAGCATCAAGATAAGCCTTGGGTGCCCCATTTTGTGTGTAAAACATGCAGAGAACATTTGAGACAATGGACAAATTGCAAAAGAAGATGTATGAAATTTGGGATACCGATGATTTGGAGGGAACAACAAAATCACTTCAACGACTGTTATTTCTGTTTGGTTAAGATTGTCGGCATAAATCGAAAGAATAGAAGTAAATGGACATATCCTGATATACCATCAGCGAAAAGACCTGTACCTCATTCCGAAAGTGTCCCTGTGCCTACGTACCACTCGCTGCCAGATATCGAAGTGGAACAATATAACGAAATCCAAGCAAATCCCGAGATCGACAGTGATTATGGCGAGTTGAATCGAACCTCTCGTTTTTTTTCACAAGGTGAGCTTAATGATCTGATAAGGGATCTAGATCTTTCAAAGGAGCGTGCTGAATTGTTGGCTTCTAGATTAAAAGAGAAGAATTTGCTTTCACCAAACACAAGAGTTACATTTTACCGTCAAAGAGAACGCGATTTGCTACCATATTTTTCTGAAGATAACAATCTTGTTTATTGCAATGATATTGGTGGTTTATTAACAAGAATGGGTTTACAAAAGTACGACTCAACTGAGTGGCGTCTTTTTATAGACAGTTCCAAAAGAAGTCTCAAATGTGTATTGCTTCATAATGGTAATAAACACGCTTGTGTTCCAATTGCTCATTCTACCCGAATGAAAGAAGAGTATGAAGCAATTGCACTGCTTTTAGAAAAGATTAAATATGATAACCACCAATGGTTTATATGCGTCGATCTCAAAATGGTTAATTTTCTGTTGGGACAGCAAGGTGGATATACAAAGTATCCATGTTTTATGTGTCTTTGGGATAGTAGAGATAAACCGAATCACTGGGTACGAAAAAATTGGCCGATCAGAGAAAGCCTAGCTGTTGGAAAGCAAAATGTTATAAATACACCTTTAGTCCCCCGAGAAATGATCATTTTACCTCCTCTACACATAAAACTTGGTCTCATGAAACAATTTGTAAAAGCATTAGACAAATCGGGCTCATGCTTTCAATACATTACGAGGGCATTTCCAGCTTTAAGCACAGAAAAACTCAAGGCTGGAATATTTGACGGTCCTCAGATAAGACAGTTAATTAAAGATGATAACTTCGCAACATCTATGAATGAAACGGAACTTGCTGCGTGGAACTCATTTGTGCAAGTGATCAAAAATTTCCTTGGTAATCATAAGGCAGAAGATTATGAAAGTATTGTAAACCAAATGCTTTCTTGCTTTCAAAAGTTGGGATGTAATATGAGCATCAAGGTTCATTACCTACACAGCCATTTGGACTGCTTCCCGCATAACCTGGGTGACTTAAGTGAGAAACAAGGAGAGCGGTTTCATCAGGACATCAAAGTCATGGAGGATCGATACCAGGGTAGATGGGATACTCACATGATGGCTGATTACTGCTGGGCTCTTATGAGAGACAACCCAATGCATAAACATGAAAGAAAATCTATTAAGAGGAGTTTTTTGTACACTGACTAATAAAAAATGTGTTTTTTCGTTGAAAAATTTTTTTTTTTAATATTTTCAAAACTAGAGCTGATACAGAAAAACTGATTACATATTTGAAATCAGTGAAGAAATTACTTTCATAATCAGGTCTTAAAACAACGGCACCAAAAATAGTGTTGGCCAGTGTTATTTATTCGTAAATAAGTCAATTATTATCTTTCTTGTTTTAAGCCAAAATCGTTTTAGGCTTGTATCGTGTTCGTGAGAGGTCCTGCCTTTGTTGACGTTCATGCTATGACGTTTGTCACTTACTGTCAATCTATGTGCTTCTATATCTATGATAATATAAAAGCTGCCAAATTAAAATAGGTACGAATGCTTTGCAATATTTCATCCACTATTGCATTAGTCACCATGGCCTAGCAGTTAAGTAATTAGTAATCATAATTATAATCCGTTGCGTCAGGGTTCAAATCCTAACTTGTGTTTTTTTTTGTATTTTAACAAGAATTCATGTTCTTTTTTTAATATTTTTAATTTTTAATTATTAAGCCTTTAAATTTATTGTCCTCATTTAATATGCCGTGTAGTGTTGGCTAAGAATAGCACTACCTCATTTCTTCCGGTGGGTGTACGTAAGAGGCGACTAACGGTATTGGGGCTTTTAATGGATTTTTGGGCGATGCGGTTGGAGACCCATCACCAACAACCTTTATATTATCATCTTTTCCCCACTAAAAACTCCAAAAGTGGCTGAGGATTTTTTAATTCCTTAGCTCTGGCTACCCCTTCTAGGGATCTATAGCCGTGAGTATATGTATGTATGTCATTTAATATAATATATTCATAAATATAATATGTAACGTAACGTAATAAATATATATATATATATATATATATATTTATGAATACGTTAAGCTGTGTAGTGTCGGCTTAGAATAGCACTACCCCATTTCTTCCGGTGGGTGTACGTAAGAGGCGACTAACGGTATTGGGGCTTTTTAAGGGATTTTTGGGCGATGCGGTTGGAGACCCATCACCAACAACCTTTATTCTACCATCTTTTCCCCACTCAACTTCCAAAAGTGGCTGAGAAATTTCTAATTTCTCAGCTCTGGCTACCCCTTTTAAGGATTTATAGCCGTGAGTATATGTATGTATGTATGTTATGAATACGTATGGTACGTTAAAGAAGACAGCAGGAAAAAGTATAATTTAGTAAAAACTAGTTTATCCTTTTATTTTATTAAAACTGCATTTATATTTATGCTACCCTGGTACATACAATGTAAATAAAAAAATTGAGTACATGATTTCAAAAGTTCTAAGTTATTTTGCCTCTTGGTGTTTTTGTACCGGTGAAAAATTATTACGTACAACTATTTGTACGGATTAGTTGGTCAGTGGAGAATACCTCCCAGCAGAAAAATCTTATTAGTTTTGACATTAATAAAACCAAATGGTGGTTATGTAGAAAATGTATTCCAGCGTAGTTAGTTAAAGAATTTGAAACTGTATGCCTAGTGCTATAAGGTATATTTCCCCTAAATGTTCAGATATTTATGATCACCTTGTCTGAGCAGATAACTTTGACTAGTTGTGCTTTCAGATATTATTATCTCTTTGAGTGTTCAGATATAATTGAAAAGCCACTGCTCATATATTTGTGGCGAATTGGATGTTCAGATCTTATTGACCTTATTTACCGTAAAGAATTTATTGAAATTTATTGCTGCTCAGATATATTTGAGTACCTCGGCCGCTCCGATATATCTGATGGCGACTGTACGATGGTGGTATACCTGCTGGCTGGGCGTGGAGAGCGCCTGCACGAGGCGCAGCGCGATGGGCTTGACGCGCTCGTCGCCGGGCGCCAGGTGCCGCGCCAGCCCGCCCACCAGCAGCACCACGCACTGGCGCGCCGCGTCGAACCCGCCCGACTTGGGCGCCTTGTCCAGGAACTCCTCCAGTACCGGCAGCTGGATGCCGATCGTCTCCTGCACACACCACGTGCTATTACTTTCCATCATTTCAACTGGAACTTGCCAATCAATTCTATGTCATCGCAGTATATTGACGATTTTATTTGAAGCATAACAATTATAGCACTTCAGTTAAAACAACTATTGATTTTCGGATATTTAATAGTATGTTATTACATGGTTTTCAAAGCCCGAAGTTTCGTAAACTTTTCAGTTATCATGGTCACGGGAAGAATCTTTAAAAACCATGTAATAACACGGGATTAAATATCCGAAAATCAATAGTAGTTTTAATTGTCATGTGCAATTGTGAAAGTCTGAGAAAGAAAATACAAAATGTTTGCACTAACCAGAAAGAATACAAAAATTTTCATATTATTTATTACTTCTCAAATAGGTGTTATTATTTTGTTCATGACTAACGCCAACCGTTTCAAGCCCTTCCTGTTCGGGAATGATCCCATATATCTGACGTTTTGCTCCTAATCCTTCTATTCCATATGCAATAATTTCGAGTTGATTTACATTTAAAAGATTCCCACACTTTTACCATAAATCGTATTTATGGTAAAACTGTGATTAAAAGGTTATTCATATTTCCTATTAGAGGTGCCCAAACACTGTAACCTAATTTATATAAGAAACCAAATAAATGAATTTTGAATTGAATTGAAAAATACTTAATAACATAACATAAATATAAACCTTCACGGCGAATATCCCCGAAGGGGTTGGCAGAGGTACTAATACTTCTGAACATCAAGTGACTTTTTTACCTGGTGTTCAGAGTACCCACGTTTTGCACGGACAGTGTACTCAAGTGATAGGGGCAGGCCTATCGCCGTTTTGTACGAATACACTGTCACATGACTAAGTACAACTCAGCCATGTGGGTTTCTTCACGATGTTTTCCGTCACCTTCCACTGTGAAAAATACTTCTTTGAAGTAAAAGAAAAATGTTGATTGTTTTAAAACCTTCATAGACAACCTCACTCACGAAGAATAATTTTTGACCATGAAAACGTTTTTTGTACAAATATATTTTGTTAAGCTACTCATAGACATATATATTCTCACGCCGTTAGTTCCCATTGGGGTAGGTAGAGACTATCGATCGCCACTTTGTACGATTCTAGCAAACCTCTCTCGCTTCGTTCACATACATCAATCTTTTCATATATGCTCTTTTATTCTTCATACTGCGGACACCTACCTTTTTGAGCACATTCTCTATTTGATCCAAATGTGTCGTCCTCTACTAAAATTACCTTCTCTACTCATATTACCTACTCATTGAATACATACATTTATTATTTTAAAGTGTGTTCACTTATTATTTTAAAACTAGAAGTAGGTAGACTAGACTTACCGACCGACCGGTTCTGAATTGAGTATTCCAGCTGAGAACAACTTAAGTATCGTTACGGCGCATTGAAATCTTAACAACTGAATAAGACAAAACGATACTTCGTTCTCAGCTTGAATACTCAATTCAGAAATCGGGCGTTAGTCGTCGCCGACTTACCGGCGCCACGCGACGCACTGATTGATACCACGCAAATCATTTTGTTTTTCCTATATACATTTCTATTTACATACGCCCAGACAGACATCACAAAACGATGAGCGTTTCTTATTTTGCTATTCTTCTACAAACCCTAAAAAAATTAAGCTTGAGAATACTCAGGTACTTTAATTTAAGAAATAATAATTTTTAACCAGATCCTTTATTCGCCTATTACAGAACCCGCGGCACAATACAGGACACAACCTACACATTAATAAAATGCACGCTTATCACAATATGACGATTGCATATGAATTTCACTTGATAGTATATATCATATCGCCGATATGCTGTGTATTTGTGATAAGCAATAAACCACAGTATCAAATTGGACGCGAATTAAACCAGTATGCTTTACTAACCGATATCTTTGTTGCTGACATATCCTTACGTCTTAACTTATCGACGCTATTGGAAACGAATAGGACAAGTAAAGTGATTTATCTAGTTCTTAACACTGCAGAGTTATATTGAAATTATTAAAAAAAGACATGTGCACAAAACATGAAATAAGTTCGTGGTTACAGTGTAGTTTACAAACGCTTGAAGATATCACGGCTTCAGGAAATTTCCATTTGCGTTTCTCGGAACTGTATCTACTCAAATTAAAAGGACTTGTCAGTTCTAAGAATATAAATGATGTCAAAATAATATGTTTAAAAGAAGGCTCCTACTACCTCGGCAATGCTTACCGTTGTCTACAAACCTGTTTAAAATATGAATTGGATGGTCCAGACATATCTCGTTTCAAAACGTGTATGGATACGCTTGAGTTTGACCCCAACGATATCAGTTCAAGAAAAATACCGGGAATTGATTCTTCAGAATTTGCATCACTAGGAGCAGGGAAAAGGTATTACGATTTATTGTACAGCAGCGATGTAGCTGACCTTCGATGTTTTATAAATCTAGTGGAAACAAGTATCGACAACCCTGTCCGCAATGTACTAAAATCAATTTCCAAAGCTCGAGAGTTAATAAAAGCAAATGAAGAGAAGAAGATCACATCTCAAAAATGTGAAGAAGACAACTCGAAACAAATTAATGAAGTACCAATGAAAGATGTTGGGGATGATGAATCCGGTATGACAGAACTGCATATTGCTTCGAAGAAAAATCAATTTGATTCAGTAATTGATTTGCTCGAGAGCGGAGCGATTTACGATGCCAAGGACAGAAGTAATAATACTGCTTTGAATCTGGCGACAAACGTGAACATCATCGAATTGCTGAAAACGGTCGACAGTGCTTTCCAATGCGCGAGCGCCGGCGACTTGCGAGTGGTTAGCATGATGAAAGCCGCGCCGCGAGAGCAGCTGGCGGCGATCATGAACGCGAGACGTGGTGATGGCAAGACTTTGATCAGTGTTGTGACCGATCAAATATCAACGTTTAAGCGGATGGCTAAAGAAATGATAAATTTGTTGTGATTCATAAGTTGTAATTAAACCTCCGGTTACATTTTGCATTAAATGCGTTTTTGTTCCATCTATGTACTGTATCGCCACTATACTCCCATTATTGATATTACTACCTCCAAAAGCCTTACATATAGTAGACTTTAATTATTAGTGGCTACTATCACAAGTTTGTGTCCTTTTGAATAAGAGTGTTTTTTCTATATTAAAAACGATTTTGTTTTGCGGATTTGGAGAAATTTGGATTACATATGTGTTTTGCATGTTATTGAATATGCCGCCGGGTTAGCTATCCATACTACTCGTACACGTACAAGTCATATTACAACTATCGTTCGGTCTAACTTGCACTGTATTTCACGTTCGTACTCAAATATTTATTGTTACTATCTTAATCTTTTATCTATAAAACTGTACCGGGGTCAAAACTGTACATTGAATATACTTTTCGAAACCCGTTTTAATGTGATATATGTCCCTTTACCTCTCATTATATATGGTCATTCATAATCATAATGCTTTAATGAGTTTTACTGTGACACGGATTTTGCCTCACTTTTATCTGGTACTTTAGGAGGTCTTCGATCCTCCAGTAATATCATTTTTTCAGTGAGGCGTGAGGTCTTTTGACCTCTCATGGACATAGCTGATTTAGATGTGGTTTGTTTTTAAAATTATAAAAAAATGTAATGAAATTTCTACAAATGTACTTCCGATAATCCAGATTGGTTTCCTGTCACTGGTAATTGTGTTGAAAAGACAATGAGAGTTGTAATAGCCACCAGCGCAATGGCGGCGGCCAGCATGTCTGTGTGTGTGTGTGTGTGAGAGGTGTTACCTTGCCGTGGTGCTCCACCAGCGCCATGGCGGCGGCCAGCATGTCTGTGTGTGTGTGTGAGAGGTGTTACCTTGCCGTGGTGCTCCACCAGCGCCATGGCGGCGGCCAGCATGTCTGTGTGTGTGTGTGAGAGGTGTTACCTTGCCGTGGTGCTCCACCAGCGCCATGGCGGCGGCCAGCATGTCTGTGTGTGTGTGTGTATGTGTGTGAGAGGTGTTACCTTGCCGTGGTGCTCCACCAGCGCTATGGCGGCGGCCAGCATGTCTGTGTGTGTGTGTGTGAGAGGTGTTACCTTGCCGTGGTGCTCCACCAGCGCCATGGCGGCGGCCAGCATGTCTGTGTGTGTGTGTGTGTATGTGTGTGAGAGGTGTTACCTTGCCGTGGTGCTCCACCAGCGCCATGGCGGCGGCCAGCATGTCTGTGTGTGTGTGTGTGAGAGGTGTTACCTTGCCGTGGTGCTCCACCAGCGCCATGGCGGCGGCCAGCATGTCTGTGTGTGTGTGTGTATGTGTGTGAGAGGTGTTACCTTGCCGTGGTGCTCCACCAGCGCCATGGCGCACAGTGGGCTGAAAATCCGCTCTCGAAGACATAGACACTTTAAATTTTAAGTGTCACTTTTTTTGCTTGATATGGCTTCTATTAACGAATATTCAGATAACCTAAGCGTCTCAGGAGATATAACCCATTAATAATTGAATTATCAACATATTGAAAAAAAAATGTATGGAGAAAATGTGAAAAGTGCCTATATTTCTGGAATCGCAAGGAAAACCGTAATAACCTCTGACAATGTTATAGAACATATTTTTTATGATTTTATGACATAATTTGTTTAGCGGTCACGCTTGCGAAATTTTTTTTATTAATTGTCAAAAAAAAATTTTTTTTGTCCTATGCTTTTTACATGATTTATTTAGTGAATTGACTGGTTTAGACCTATTAGGGACTTAAATACGAAGAAAACCTCGTTACAATCTATTGTAACTACTTAATGAAGAAGAAGAAGAAGAAAAATTGTTTATTTGGAACAAATTTTTTACAACACACAATTTGAAAATTAACAAGCGGAAAATGACAAGATTTGTACCAAATAGGCTCCAACTCAGCATGTGTATGGAAGAAACAAGCAGCCAGGCTGATGAATCTCCCATACGCTGGTTTTCAGTTGGCGCCCAGAATTTTATATTTATACTATAACCTAACTTAAGTAAAACTAACTAACTAATTAAAAAATACTTAATCTAATATACAAACAATTGCTAAAACAGAAACTTAACAACAAAAGTAAAGAATTTAAAACAAAAGTAAAGAAAAACAATAATTTGTCAGCAACCAACCAAGCACCAAATGTCACTTATTTCCCCAGAGTATACGTACGATACTAAAACATATAGACTTATAAATATATATAATCAAACATATACACATATTTGTACATAAACATGAATACAAATATTACATAAAATATAAATGAAAAGATACGGAAAATGTAAATAGCTACATACATTACATTAATGAATGCCTCGTATCTATTATATTCACTATATAGTTAAGTTAAATATACTTACCGCTGAGTCGTAGGGCAATAAAAGTCAGTGGCGATAAGGATGTTAATGATGTAAAGCACCATTGTTAGTTTATATGCGGCTACATAAGGCCCGTAAGTGCGAGTGAGAAAGATATAGGGATTAAGATTAAGGAATGCATTAGAGTTCCTACATCATTATGAAGTGTTCACTTTCCATTGTTAATGATAATTTACTGATTAGGTATGTACCGCCATTTCGCCATAAAACGTTTAAACCTGGACAACAATATAAAGGGCATCGTCTGCGTTACTAATTTAGTTAAATTTTAAACTTCTATCAGACAACATCTTTTACAAGTACAAAGTGCTAACATGGAAAGCCTAATAACAAACCTTGACTTGTTTGTTATTCTCAAACGTGAGAATACGTCATTTAAACATGAATTATTGTACGAAACAGTTGCCGCTCGACTCGGTGAAAATCTAGCTCTTGAAGAACGTGTAACTCTAATGGAATTCTGCCGACAATTTACACGTGCTGCAGCTCAGAGATGGAAAAAAAGTCACAGAAATAGTGATTGCTTTAGAAGAAACTACGAAGATTGGCTTCAAAACGAAGTTGATTGGCCAGCCTGTGTACAATTGAAATATCTACACCAAGATGCAAGCACACCACCACCAAAAGAACAAATATTATGTTCAAAACCTTCAACGTCATCAGCTGGGACAATGACAAAGAGGACTAGGAAACCTTTTGAAGAACTAATGTTGACTATGATTGATGGAAAGATTTGCACATATATCTCTGAGGCTAGATCTAATGCGTCGTGCTATTTGAGTTTAGCAAAACCTACAGAAATGAACCGCTTAAGCTCGGTACGGTCAAAGGATGTGTCGACAGGGCTCTATGAACTCGGACTGTCTTCGCTGCACGCTCGCATCAACTCCATGGAATGCCTCTTGCATATTGCATATAATCAAGACTTCAAGAAATGGGCAGCGAGAGAAAACGAGCACAAAGTCATGAGAGAGACCCGAAAAAAAATTATTCAAGATAGGTTCAAAGATGAACTGAATCTACTAATAGACATCGTGAAACAAGGTTCAGGAACGACTAATGACGGAAACACTGCGAGAAGATTTTTTGAATATCCTGAAAAAACTGCAGCTATAACGGGATTAGATAAAGAGCTGGTACAAAAGTTTGCAGTCTTACTGCAGGTGATAACTTCTGGTGAGCGCATCGATGTCACAAAATTCAGAATATATGCCGACGAAACTGCTGAAAGATATGTGCAACTGTATGATTGGTACTACATGTCGTCGACTGTTCACAAGCTACTTATACACGGAGCAGATATCATTGCCAGCAATGCAATTGTACCCATCGGAAGTCTATCAGAAGAAGCTGCAGAAGCTCGAAACAAGGATTTCCGAAGATTTAGAGAGCATAACTCCCGCAAAAAAAGCAGAATAGCGTCTAATGAAGACATATTCAACATGCTGTTGTTGTCTTCCGATCCACTATTGAGCTCCAGTCGCCCTAAATTTACTGCCAAGGGAAAATCCGCATTATTTCCGGAGGCAAAAGAACTTTTATCTTCGTCAGACTCATCAGTAGTGTTTGTGGATGTGTCCAACCTATCGTCTGATTCGGAATTGGAAGACAGTGACGAGGAATTTTAATATTTTTATATCTTGTTATTTTTGTGATGCCACTTTTTTTCATTGTATAAAGTCGTTAATTTTAAAATCGACAATTATTATTCATTTTTGAAACGTTTATAAACCATTTATTTTTATAGGCTGCATTCGTAATTACACAGATATTTACAGTTAAAAACCTTTTTTTTTTTGCAAATAATTTACTAATTAGTTAATCTTTATTCGGTTCTCTATCTGATTCTTGATTGACAGTGTTCTTGCTAAAACAAATTCAGCAAAATAAAGTCTCTTATTATCATATTTCGTATCTAATCCAGTCAATTCAGTAAATAAGTCCCTAATAGGTCTAAACCAGTCAATTCAGTAAATAAATTATCATTAACAATGGAAAGTGAACACTTCATAATGATGTAGGAACTCTAATGCATTCCTTAATCTTAATCCCTATATCTTTCTCACTCGCACTTACGGGCCTTATGTAGCCGCATATTAACTAACAATGGTGCTTTACATCATTAACATCCTTATCGCCACTGACTTTTATTGCCCTACGACTCAGCGGTAAGTATATTTAACTTAACTATATAGTGAATATAATAGATACGAGGCATTCATTAAGTAGTTACAATAGATTGTAACGAGGTTTTCTTCGTATTTAAGTCCCTAATAGGTCTAAACCAGTCAATTCACTAAATAAATCATGTAAAAAGCATAGGACAAAAAAAATTTTTTTTTGACAATTAATAAAAAAAATTTCGCAAGCGTGACCGCTAAACAAATTATGTCATAAAATCATAAAAAATATGTTCTATAACATTGTCAGAGGTTATTACAGGTTTCCTTGCGATTCCAGAAATATAGGCACTTTTCACATTTTCTCCATACATTTTTTTTTCAATATGTTGATAATTCAATTATTAATGGGTTATATCTCCTGAGACGCTTAGGTTATCTAAATATTCGTTAATAGAAGCCATATCAAGCAAAAAAAGTGACACTTAAAATTTAAAGTGTCTATGTCTTCGAGAGCGGATTTTCAGCCCACTGTGTGGCGGCGGCCAGCATGTCTGTGTGTGTGTGTGTGTGAGAGGTGTTACCTTGCCGTGGTGCTCCACCAGCGCCATGGCGGCGGCCAGCATGTCTGTGTGTGTGTGAGAGGTGTTACCTTGCCGTGGTGCTCCACCAGCGCCATGGCGGCGGCCAGCATGTCTGTGTGTGTGTGTGTGAGAGGTGTTACCTTGCCGTGGTGCTCCACCAGCGCCATGGCGGCGGCCAGCATGTCTGTGTGTGTGTGAGAGGTGTTACCTTGCCGTGGTGCTCCACCAGCGCCATGGCGGCGGCCAGCATGTCTGTGTGTGTGTGTGTGTGAGAGGTGTTACCTTGCCGTGGTGCTCCACCAGCGCCATGGCGGCGGCCAGCATGTCTGTGTGTGTGTGTGTGAGAGGTGTTACCTTGCCGTGGTGCTCCACCAGCGCCATGGCGGCGGCCAGCATGTCTGTGTGTGTGTGAGAGGTGTTACCTTGCCGTGGTGCTCCACCAGCGCCATGGCGGCGGCCAGCATGTCTGTGTGTGTGTGAGAGGTGTTACCTTGCCGTGGTGCTCCACCAGCGCCATGGCGGCGGCCAGCATGTCTGTGTGTGTGTGTGTGTGAGAGGTGTTACCTTGCCGTGGTGCTCCACCAGCGCCATGGCGGCGGCCAGCATGTCTGTGTGTGTGTGAGAGGTGTTACCTTGCCGTGGTGCTCCACCAGCGCCATGGCGGCGGCCAGCATGTCTGTGTGTGTGTGTGTGAGAGGTGTTACCTTGCCGTGGTGCTCCACCAGCGCCATGGCGGCGGCCAGCATGTCTGTGTGTGTGTGAGAGGTGTTACCTTGCCGTGGTGCTCCACCAGCGCCATGGCGGCGGCCAGCATGTCTGTGTGTGTGTGAGAGGTGTTACCTTGCCGTGGTGCTCCACCAGCGCCATGGCGGCGGCCAGCATGTCTGTGTGTGTGTGAGAGGTGTTACCTTGCCGTGGTGCTCCACCAGCGCCATGGCGGCGGCCAGCATGTCTGTGTGTGTGTGTGTGAGAGGTGTTACCTTGCCGTGGTGCTCCACCAGCGCCATGGCGGCGGCCAGCATGTCTGTGTGTGTGTGAGAGGTGTTACCTTGCCGTGGTGCTCCACCAGCGCCATGGCGGCGGCCAGCATGTCTGTGTGTGTGTGAGAGGTGTTACCTTGCCGTGGTGCTCCACCAGCGCCATGGCGGCGGCCAGCATGTCTGTGTGTGTGTGAGAGGTGTTACCTTGCCGTGGTGCTCCACCAGCGCCATGGCGGCGGCCAGCATGTCGGCCCGCACCAGCTCGGCGCGGTCCCGCAGCCCCAGCGACACGAAGAACCGCGACGCGCGCTCCACCTGCCGGGGGACACATACACTAGCTGCTTCGCATACAATACTACATATTGGTGAGGCAAAATCATGTATTCAAATGTCTTAAGCATATTGCAGTCAGCTGGTGAAATCACGAAGTTATTTGAATGCCTAATCAGTTCATGAAACATTCGATCACTTAGCTAGTCAATTTGTTAAAATATTTAACTTGACCGAACGTCCAACCGTCGGTTAGCCTGATTATTATGACTGACGTTGTTAGTCGAGTGATTTGAATTAATGTAGCTGTGATAACGAAAAATAATTATACGGCTATAGTTTATCAAATTAGAAATGAACTTGATGGACTAGGAACACGAATTTAACAACATTCTAAATTATTAATAAACTGTAACAACACGAATGTAAAATTCTTATTTGATATTTGTGATATGAAAACGCCTCCTTTCGCTTCGCTTAGCTCTGGATGTGAATAGATATGTAAAACCCCAATAACAACGTTGCGTTCAACTATATGCCTGACCAAAGTAAACACTTTTATTGAAAGTAGGCGATCTACTGTGAATTCATGGATTGCGTGATTTAACCAGTTGACTGCTATTTAAAACACATTCTAAAATAACCTACAAATGTGCTAGTTTAAAAAAGAATATCCATGAAAAAGTAAAAAGTATGGGTTTTCTTCATTATACTTTTAAAATTGTTTGTGAAATGAAGAATTATTTTTTTGGTACGTGGCAATGAATAAATGTTGTCTTTCCTTCTTTGATAACTTCTGATTCATTACTCCTCGCAGGCTATTCTAACTGGTTCTTTGTAACTGATAACTACGATATACGATATAACCTACTCATGTACAATTGAACATATTTTACAAATAAGTGTAAGAAAAGTGTATAAAGATTCTAAAAAAAACTATCTTATGGGCAATTATATTTAAGCCTCGAAAACACTCATGTATGAACCAACCATTATTTTTAATCCGTAATGAATCATGTTATGAACAATAATTCATTATTGAAACAATCAAATGTTACGATATAAATTTAGGATAAAAAGCGTATTCATCTTAAAATATTAATGTTTTTTGAATACGTTTTCAACGCGCTTTTGTAGTTTATACGGAAGAAAATAGTGGATTGAAGAATGAGTATATAAAAGAATGAGTGAATTGAGGACCGAATGTATTATAGATTGTCTAAATGGAAATCTCGTATATGTTTCAACGTGTGATGAGTTGCGTACCTCGTTGGGCGAGAGATGCTCGGTGAGCTGCGCCAGCGCCAGCGCGGCCCCGCGGCGCGCCGACCACTCGTCCACGGCCGGCTCCACCTCGTGCCCGAACTGGTCCAGCCGCGCCGGGATCAACTGCACCGCAATAACACACGTATTAACATACATATACGGCACCCTGATTACAGTTCTCCAAAATTAATAATGCGCAATCGGTAATTCTCGTATTGCGGAAAAACCCGAATAATTGAATCGTAAGCGTCCTAAACGATGCACTTGCATTTTGCAACTTGTCTTAAAGTAATACGTGTCAATATCATGTGTTCTCAAACGAAAACAATTCGGGCGGGCAGTGTCAAACGTCCGTCAATGTCAATCGACTTTCTTTACATATTGTTGGTGACCGCACGTGTTTTCTCTGTGGAATTATATAGCGCTGCTATCATACACCCTTCCTTGGTTTGGCTCAAATGTGAATTTAATTTTAACTTTATTGGAGCGCAGCGAGCGAAGCTCCATTTACCCCCGACTTTTGTATTAGGCTTGTCACAGACTCCTCCTAAACGGTTGATGTAATCACTGCCAAATTTATCACGATGGTTCAAGACATCAAGGACAAGGTTTTAAAAGTGTCACACAATTTTCGAAGTAAATCAATCCAACCAAGATTGAAGAATATTCGCAACCGTGTGGACATCCTCGCATTTCGGACTTATCGAACATCACGAAAATCGACATGGAATCATCGAATCAAATTCCGTTACTGTTAAATTATGACATGCACTTAACCACTCTATATACATATAGTCTCCCGACGCTCGGGGAACACGATCGTTGCCGAATAGTGACGAAGATTTCTATGGGCATTATTAATTTTGGAGTACTGTACGTTTCTTTTGCAACTGACGATAATGTCGCAAATTGCACGATTGTCGCTGTCAATGACATAAATTTGTATGCAATTGGACACTTTTGACAGCGACAATACTGTAACTGGCGACACAACCGCGGTCGCTAAAGATACGTAATCAGCCCGCGGTGCATTTTTGATACAACTCGTAATACTCGTATGATGGACAGAACGTTATCAAAATATTACGAAAGTTTGCTTTTCTGACCGTGACAATATCATGATGATATCCCTTTTGAACCGAGTCTTTTATGACCTCCTGATGACAATTTTAATCTTAATGCGTAGACTCATAAAAAGAGATTTTCATCTTTAATAAAAGAATGGACCGAGTAAGATTGTGAGAGATCTGTCTTGGAGTCATGATCATAGTAAGTTAATATTGTTATTTTCATTAAAGGCTAATTTCATATCTATACTAAATATATACAGCATAGCTCATTAGTTTGATTTGCATTGACCTAACACAAGACTCAAATGTTCACACCTTGGCAGAGAACCTTCACCTAATGTTCAGAGTACCCACGTTTTGCTTGGACAGTGTGCTCATGGTAAGTGATAGGGGACAGTTCTATCGCCGTTTTGTACGAATACATTGAATACAAGAACTCTTGAAGCAGAGCAACAACTAAAACTTTACAAACACAGAGAACATGCAAACGAGCACATTGCGAGTGGGCTCGCA
>CAUYWD010000473.1:0-47568 GCA_963576735.1 Bedellia somnulentella | reverse complement strand
AAAAGATAGACAAGTGGCCGTCCGAATTAGTTAAAAATTCGGAGGTAGGAAACGCAAACACTACTTGAACGTGTAAAAAAGAAACAAAGGATAGAGAAATTTCGCGCTGGATGCCAACTGACACTGTGGCTCAGTTGGTAGAGCGACGGGGGCGTATACCCGAAGGTCGCGGGTTCGAACCCCGCCAGTGTCGAAATTTTTCTTTCCTTTAATAACATCTTTTATTTATGAGTAATAATCCCCACATGAGGAATTCATGTCAAAAAACATTAAATTATGTGATAGTTAGGCGTTTCCAACATTTGCATTCTATCTGAAAAGATAGACAAGTGGCCGTCCGAATTAGTTAAAAATTCGGAGGTAGGAAACGCAAACACTACTTGAACGTGTAAAAAAGAAACAAAGGATAGAGAAATTTCGCGCTGGATGCCAACTGACACTGTGGCTCAGTTGGTAGAGCGACGGGGGCGTATACCCGAAGGTCGCGGGTTCGAACCCCGCCAGTGTCGAAATTTTTCTTTCCTTTAATAACATCTTTTATTTATGAGTAATAATCCCCACATGAGGAATTCATGTCAAAAAACATTAAATTATGAGGGCTTACTCTGTTTAGCGCTATACACTTATCTATGTATTATATTTTTATATTTGTCTTCTGTATTTAATTTAAAAAATATTTTTATTTTATGTTTTTTTATCAATAAATTTTTAGTTATCCATCCATAATATGTATATCTATCTATTTATTGATTTATTATTTATAATTATTATATACTACTAATTAATTTAGATATTTGATCTTTATTTAAAATTAAATGCTTATATGATTGTGTGTGTGTGTGTGTGTGTGTGTGTAGAATGCTTGCATGAATGCATGTGTGTGTAAGGATTGATGTATCTGTGTATGTGTGTACATCTGTGTTCGAGCACTTAGTCTTAAGTTAGTTTTAAGTTAGCTTTAAGTCATGGTCAGAGCTGAAAATCGGCGCTATCCGCTTACAGTGAATAGACCGAGCTCTAAACCTTTTTGTCTTTTTGTGTTTTTCTCATGTTGTGTAGTTCTGTATTTAAAAGAGGCAAATAAAATCTTATTATTATTGGGTATGACAATTAGTTCCTCGCCTCTCCCATGGCCGAAAAAGAAAATATAAATTTTAAATGGGAGAGGCGGTACTCCCCGACAAGAGCACAGTCGGTCGGGGTCAGGGAGTCAGGTTCAAGAACCGACGGACGATCCGAGCCGTATCGAGCAGCACCGCTTTCTGCATCTGTGCTGGAACCGACACGCCACAGAAATCCAACCGCCTCAAGTTGGTCGCGAGGCTGGTTGGAATTAACCCGTTCGCGGACAAAACAATTGGGATTATTTCTGTCGAAGTCACACCCCACATGTCGGTGATCTCGTGAGCCAGATCGAGATATTTCCGACGCTTCTCGGTGTCGGCTTTCACGAGACCCTCGTCATGAGGGATAGTGACATCCACTAGAAATACCCTCGACTGCGACCGATCCCATACCACGATATCAGGCTTATTCGCTAGAATAGTCCTGTCCGTGATAACGGATCGGTCCCAATAGATTTTGGCTCGGTCGTTTTCTAGGATTGGCTCCGGCAGATACTTGTAATACGGCAGCCTCTGTTGCAAGAGTCCGTATTTCAGAGCGAGCTCCTGATGTAGGATTTTGGCTGCTTGGTTGTGTCTGTGCAAGTACTCAGTGTTAGCAAGAGCCGAACAACCGGAAATAACATGCCTAAGTGACTCTCCGGGACGGCCACATGCTCGACAGATGTCTGTGGTACCGTCCTTTAGGATGTATTTCCGATAGTTCCGCGTCTTGATAACCTGGTCTTGTATTGCACAGACAAAACCTTCGGTTTCCCCAAAGAGGTCCCCGAAACGCAGCCAATGCAGGGAGGCTTTACGGTCCACGAAAGGTTCGTGAAGTACCTTGTAAAACCTCCCGTGCAGCTCCTTCTCTTTCCATACGGACTCCCGATCAGAGGTGCTAAGTACCTCCGTGGTTCGCCAATCCTGTGAGGCCAACGATAAGGGAGTCAGTCCTTTATCACTAGCGACCACCTCTCCCCGAATACTATCATCCGTCATCGTCAAAAAATAGTTTCTGAGGTTGCATACCTCGCGGTTGTGCATGGTTTTGGCACTCAAGAGGCCTCGACCACCACACTTCCGCGGGATATACAATCTCATAACCGACGACCTCGGATGATGCATTCGATGAGAGGTCATCATCGTGCGGACTCGTCTGTCCAGAGCGTCGAGTTCGGTCTGAGTCCATCTGAGCACGCCAAATGTGTACATCAGTACAGGCATGACCCAGGAGTTAATGGCTCGGATCTTATTAACGCCTGACAAGTAGCTATTAAGCACACTTTTCAGGCGCTCACAAAACTCCTCGCAAACACCCTGTTTCACGTCTGCCACCTTCACACCGATGGTTTGTGACATGCCCAGATACCGGTATGTTTCAGCCTCGGAGAGTGCCCTCAAATGATTGGTGCCGACATCGACACCATCAGAGTGCACGACATGCCCCTTCTCAACATGGATGACCGCACACTTATCGACCCCGAGCTCCATCTTGACGGAACCACTGAAATCGTTAGTGATCGTCAGTAGCTCCGCCAATCTGTCAGCCGTGGGGGCGTAAAGCTTCAGGTCATCCATGTAAAGGAGATGAGGCAAGCGTGGTCCGCCTCTCCGAAACTGAAAGCCCGTCCCCGAATTCTCCAAGAGTGTACTTAGAGGATTCAGGGCCAAGCAAAACCAAACTGGACTCAGGCAATCGCCCTGGAAAATCCCTCGCCTTATATCAATTTGGTCATCCGCGTCCGTCATCCGCTGACCGTCTAAACTCAGGATCGTTCTCCAGCACCCCATACACTGCCCGAGGAAGTGTCGAACTGTACTATCAATTTTGTACAGCTCGAGGACCCTCATGAGCCATGTATGAGGTACCGAATCGAACGCCTTCCTGTAGTCTATCCAGCCAGCGGAGAAGTTCCGACGGTTGCGTTTGACCAGTTGGCCTACGACCGCGTCGATGAGGAGCAGCTCCTTGCTACCGCGACTACCGCCCCTACATCCGTTCTGAGCTCCAGAGATCACATTGTTATCAACAATGTGTTGAGTAATCTTGGAGCTCAGAACGGATGTCAAGGTCTTGTAAATTGTACAAAGACAAGTAATGGGGCGGTATTGTGATGGATCCGCGGTAGCATCGCTCTTTGGAGCTAAATGAGTGACCCCAGTAGTTAAGAAGTTCGGGAGCGTCCTACTCTCGAGGGCGCTTTGGAACTGACGGGCGAGAGTAGCGTGACAGCGCGTGAACCCCTTCAACCAGTAATGGTGCAATCCGTCCGGCCCCGGACTTTTCCAGTTCGGAGCCTTACGGATCGCAGCCACCACATCCTCCTCGGATATGTTGACGGGGTTCATGGGCGCTATGGGCTCGCACGCTCCCTCGACCGCCTCGAACCATCGGCCCTCTTCGTGATCAACAGGCAGCGACCAAAGCCCACGCCAAAAGGCAACTACGGTTATTATTATTTTGGGAACATTCTTTAGTTTCTCGCCTCTCCCATGGCCGAAACAGAAAATTAGAATTTTAAATGGGAGAGGCGGTACTCCCCGACACAGAGCACAGTCGGTCGGGGTCAGGGAGTCAAGTTCAAGAACCGACGGACGATCCGAGCCGTATCGAGCAGCACCGCTTTCTGCATCTGTGCTGGAACCGACACGCCACAGAAATCCAACCGCCTCAAGTTGGTCGCGAGGCTGGTTGGAATTAACCCGTTCGCGGACAAAACAATTGGGATTATTTCTGTCGAAGTCACACCCCACATGTCGGTGATCTCGTGAGCCAGATCGAGATATTTCCGACGCTTCTCGGTGTCGGCTTTCACGAGACCCTCGTCATGAGGGATAGTGACATCCACTAGAAATACCCTCGACTGCGACCGATCCCATACCACGATATCAGGCTTATTCGCTAGAATAGTCCTGTCCGTGATAACGGATCGGTCCCAATAGATTTTGGCACGGTCGTTTTCTAGGATTGGCTCCGGCAGATACTTGTAATACGGCAGCCTCTGTTGCAGGAGTCCATATTTCAGAGCGAGCTCCTGATGCAGGATTTTGGCTGCTTGGTTGTGTCTGTGCAAGTACTCAGTGTTAGCAAGAGCCGAACAACCGGAAATAACATGCCTAAGTGACTCTCCGGGACGGCCACATGCTCGACAGATGTCCGTGGTACCGTCCTTTAGGATGTATTTCCGATAGTTCCGCGTCTTGATAACCTGGTCTTGTATTGCACAGACAAAACCTTCGGTTTCCCTAAAGAGGTCCCCGAAACGCAGCCAATGCAGGGAGGCTTTACGGTCCACGAAAGGTTCGTGAAGTACCTTGTAAAACCTCCCGTGCAGCTCCTTCTCTTTCCATACGGACTCCCGATCAGAGGTGCTAAGTACCTCCGGGGTTCGCCAATCCTGTGAGGCCAACGATAAGGGAGTCAGTCCTTTATCACTAGCGCCCACCTCTCCCCGAATACTATCATCCGTCATCGTCAAAAAATAGTTTCTGAGGTTGCATACCTCACGGTTGTGCATGGTTTTGGCACTCAAGAGGCCTCGACCACCACACTTCCGCGGGATATACAATCTCATAACCGACGACCTCGGATGATGCATTCGATGAGAGGTCATCATCGTGCGGACTCGTCTGTCCAGAGCGTCGAGTTCGGTCTGAGTCCATCTGAGCACGCCAAATGTGTACATCAGTACAGGCATGACCCAGGAGTTAATGGCTCGGATCTTATTAACGCCTGACAAGTAGCTATTAAGCACACTTTTCAGGCGTTCATAAAACTCCTCGCAAACACCCTGTTTCACGTCTGCCACCTTCACACCGATGGTTTGTGACATGCCCAGATACCGGTATGTTTCAGCCTCGGAGAGTGCCCTCAAATGATTGGTGCCGACATCGACACCATCAGAGTGCACGACATGCCCCTTCTCAACATGGATGACCGCACACTTATCGACCCCGAGCTCCATCTTGACGGAACCACTGAAATCGTTAGTGATCGTCAGTAGCTCCGCCAATCTGTCAGCCGTGGGGGCGTAAAGCTTCAGGTCATCCATGTAAAGGAGATGAGGCAAGCGTGGTCCGCCTCTCCGAAACTGAAAGCCCGTCCCCGAATTCTCCAAGAGTGTACTTAGAGGATTCAGGGCCAAACAAAACCAAACTGGACTCAGGCAATCGCCCTGGAAAATCCCTCGCCTTATATCAATTTGGTCATCCGCATCCGTCATCCGCTGACCGTCTAAACTCAGGATCGTTCTCCAGCACCCCATACATTGCCCGAGGAAGTGTCGAACTGCACTATCAATTTTGTACAGCTCGAGGACCCTCATGAGCCATGTATGAGGTACCGAATCGAACGCCTTCCTGTAGTCTATCCAGCCAGCGGAGAAGTTCCGACGGTTGCGTTTGACCAGTTGGCCTACGACCGCGTCGATGAGGAGCAGCTCCTTGCTACCGCGACTACCGCCCCTACATCCGTTCTGAGCTCCAGATATCACATTGTTATCAACAATGTGTTGAGTAATCTTGGAGCTCAGAACGGATGTCAAGGTCTTGTAAATTGTACAAAGACAAGTAATGGGGCGGTATTGTGATGGATCCGCGGTAGCATCGCTCTTTGGAGCTAAATGAGTGACCCCAGTAGTTAAGAAGTTCGGGAGCGTCCCACTCTCGAGGGCGCTTTGGAACTGACGGGCGAGAGTAGCGTGACAGCGCGTGAACCCCTTCAACCAGTAATGGTGCAATCCGTCCGACCCCGGACTTTTCCAGTTCGGAGCCTTACGGATCGCAGCCACCACATCCTCCTCGGATATGTTGACGGGGTTCATGGGCGCTATGGGCTCGCACGCTCCCTCGACCGCCTCGAACCATCGGCCCTCTTCGTGATCAACAGGCAGCGACCAAAGCCCACGCCAAAAGGCTACTACATCGGCTTTTTCCGGTCGCTGACCTGTCGTAACCACGTCGGGACGCTCCAAAGTTCTGTAGAACTTCTTCTGGTCACTCATGAAGAGACGACTCTGTTGGTACCTCTTTACCCTTTCAGAATATCGCCTAATTCGCTTACCCCAAGCAGCGATCTTCTGCTTCAGATCATCGATGCGCTCCACCAGTCTACAGGCAAACTCTGGTGAGTTGTCAAAGACATTCTCACCAGGGAATGCCTCCCTGACGAAGCGCAACACCCTCGGCCTATTGTTGCCTGATCTGAAGCTGGTCAGTTTGCCGATGAGGACCCTGGCCCTTGTGATACGGCCTTCAATCCGCCTCATCCAGGCTGGTCTAGTTCTAGTCCTGGGACTAGTACTGCCAGCCTGGCGGGAGCCACCAGCTCTTGTTGGCGGCATCCTGACGCCGACAAATTGACAAACTGTCATTGCGGCGCCAAAGAGAATTGAATCCGTATCCCAAAGGTCCATGCTGCTCTCTAAAAATGAGGGCAGCATGTTATTGACGGCCTCAACGACATCCCGAACCTTGATGCTGAGAGGAACTCGGGGCAGCCTTGGCCTCCTTTCGAGAGGCACTTGGCGATATTCCAGGATCGTCTCTTCGAGTGCGCTCCTCACCAAATCCAAATCCAGGGAGACTGTTCCCCAATCGCTTTCCGCACCACCCACATCCGGCAGGTTAGCAATTGGCTCCCTCCGTACTTCCCGTTCAGGGACTGGAGGGAGAACCTGCAAAGGTGGCTCTTCGTCTAGCGGGGGAACAGCCTCGCGTCGCAATTGTTCGAGTTCGGTAGTGCTAAAAAGTTCTGAGCGCTGTATATACCGAACCGAAATGTTTTGTTCTGTGACGGTCAAATTGGGCTCCAGCCGCAGAAATTCGCGGTACATTGCTGCCCGATAACCCGTCCGCCCAGTTCTTGATCCTGAGGCCCTAAGGTAGGCCCGCATGGCATTTCTATTCATATCAACCGTCCATGCCATGCGGCGCCTAGCTCCACCAGCGGCGGGCACCGACTGCTGGGACTGAGTTGCCCCAGTCCCAACCGATGCCAAGCCATCTGGTGGCTGAGGTGGTCGCGCAGACCGGCCAGGTGGTCGTCCAGCCCCAGCTCCAGACGCGCCCCAGCGATAGCCCCTGGGGAGCGGCCCTATGCGCTCATCGTTTATATCGTCTTGCATTTTACGATGAGCGAAGATTCACCCGGGGTTTCGCTCACTTGCCCCGGGGAGACCGTTATTACTCTTTTTTGCGCTAAGACCAGTTTGTAGACACGGTCAACACCTACAAACTCAAGCGCTGACTATTTGCATTGCTGGAATGGCAAGCTGGTAAACATGTCATCATGCCATTCGAACAATGGGCGGTGGGGTCGTCACATACCCTACGCCATTTTTATTATTATTATTTTGGCATTACTTTTAGTTCCTCGCCTCTCCCATGGCCGAAAAAGAAAATATAAATTTGAAATGGGAGAGGCGGTACTCCCCGACAAAAGAACAGTCGGTCGGGGTCAGGGAGTCAGGTTCAAGAACCGACGGACGATCCGAGCCGTATCGAGCAGCACCGCTTTCTGCATTTGTGCTGGAACCGACACGCCACAGAAATCCAACCGCCTCAAGTTGGTCGCGAGGCTGGTTGGAATTAACCCGTTCGCGGACAAAACAATTGGGATTATTTCTGTCGAAGTCACACCCCACATGTCGGTGATCTCGTGAGCCAGATCGAGATATTTCCGACGCTTCTCGGTGTCGGCTTTCACGAGACCCTCGTCATGAGGGATAGTGACATCCACTAGAAATACCCTCGACTGCGACCGATCCCATACCACGATATCAGGCTTATTCGCTAGAATAGTCCTGTCCGTGATAACGGATCGGTCCCAATAGATTTTGGCTCGGTCGTTTTCTAGGATTGGCTCCGGCAGATACTTGTAATACGGCAGCCTCTGTTGCAAGAGTCCGTATTTCAGAGCGAGCTCCTGATGTAGGATTTTGGCTGCTTGGTTGTGTCTGTGCAAGTACTCAGTGTTAGCAAGAGCCGAACAACCGGAAATAACATGCCTAAGTGACTCTCCGGGACGGCCACATGCTCGACAGATGTCTGTGGTACCGTCCTTTAGGATGTATTTCCGATAGTTCCGCGTCTTGATAACCCGGTCCTGTATTGCACAGACAAAACCTTCGGTTTCCCCAAAGAGGTCCCCGAAACGCAGCCAATGCAGGGAGGCTTTACGGTCCACGAAAGGTTCGTGAAGTACCTTGTAAAACCTCCCGTGCAGCTCCTTCTCTTTCCATACGGACTCCCGATCAGAGGTGCTAAGTACCTCCGGGGTTCGCCAATCCTGTGAGGCCAACGATAAGGGAGTCAGTCCTTTATCACTAGCGACCACCTCTCCCCGAATACTATCATCCGTCATCGTCAAAAAATAGTTTCTGAGGTTGCATACCTCGCGGTTGTGCATGGTTTTGGCACTCAAGAGGCCTCGACCACCACACTTATTATTATTATTATTATTATCTCATTAGTAATTCCACTTGTCAATGTTATGAAATACCAGTTCAGCCTTTGACCATTAAATTTCACCTCAAATGTTCACCATAAAATGGCTGCTACTAATTTCTAAACTAACGTGCCTCAGTTACGTACGCAAACGCCGATGGTACAGAGTATGAAAGTAGAAACAGCATCCGCGATGAGTATTACTTGAATGGAATCCGATGAAATCAAACGCGTGAGTCATTGATGATGTCACTGACTGACTGAGGCATAGACGTCGTAGCACCGAAAAACAAAACTTTTGTATCAGAGATAAAAATAAAATAAAAAATAAAATAATCATTTATTTCAAAGTAAAAAGATAAATCTTTGTTTTTTGAACGTCAAAATTCAACTTAATACTAAGTTTACTTCGGATTCGGAAGGTGTTTTGTTGAGAGAAGAACCCGTAAGAAACTCGTCAACACACATCTTTTTTTACGTCCATTACAATTTTGGTGTAAGCCCGGAAACATCCTGCACAGAGCCCTGATGACACCAAGCCACTTCATCATTAATGTAATCATTAACATTGTAATAGGCTTTCGAACTAAGATTTCTTTTAACTACTGCTTTGAATTTTGTTTCTGATAAATTTAAAATGTCCTCAGGTATTTTATTATACATTTTTACGCATAACCCCATGAAAGATGTATTTACTTTTGACAATCTGTATTTTGGTACTGAAATTTTATTATAAGACTGCACACAGCTTTAAGGAAAAAAAAACACAATTAATAAATAACATACATACATACATATACTCACGGCTATAAATCCCTAGAAGGGGTAGCCAGAGCTAGAGCTAAGGAACTAGAAATTCCTCAGCCACTTTTGGAAGGTTGACTGGGGAAAAGATCGCAAAATAAAGGTCTCCAACCGCATCGCCCAAAAATCACTTAAAAGCCCCAATACCGTTAGTCACCTCTTACGCACACCCACCGGCAGAAATGGGGTAGTGTTATTCTAAACCAACACTACACAGCTAAATAACAATAAAAAGCACTTCAATAAATATTTAGTAGCTTGAATATACCTAGGACTACATTGATAAAAGAAAGCATTTATTCATAACCAAAGGAACACTTTAAATACATGACGGTCATATTAAAACTTGAGACTCAAATATTTTAACTCTACCCATGTTTTGCTTGGACAATGTATTATTATAATATTATTATATTATCTTTAAACATAAAAGTGAAACAAACATAAAATTCTATAATAATTTAAACGAAACAAAAAAACACTAATAAACTTTCTATCTAATAAACTTATCATTTTAGTGCTCATTGTTTCAGTTCGACTTTATTTTTTATGATTCATAGCCGTGAGTATATGCCATTGGATATTCCACTTGTAAGTGTTTAAATACCAGTTCAGCCTTTGACCATTAAATTCCACCTCGAATGTTCACCATGAGATGACTACTACTAATTTCTAAACCAACTGAGGCTCTACTCAAATACAGTCGGTACAGAGAATGAAAGTAGAAACATCCGATGAAATCAAACGCGTGGGTCTTTGATGATGTCACTGACTGGATGAGACATAGACGACGTAGACCCGGAAAACAAAACTATTATATTAGTTTCTTTTTGTTTTATACGTACTCACGCCATTAGTTCCCGTTAAAAAAGGCAGAGACTACCGATCGCCACTTTGAAAGGTCCTGGCAAACATCTCTAGCTAGGTTTAAATTTGTTTTGATAGCTAGATATAATCTAAATTAATAATATTAGGCAATCAAACTAATTTTAGTTATTATAAAGATGGCTTATTGGAAAGCAAAGCTGCAACTTGACCGTGAAAAGCATTTGAGTTTCTAGATTTTTGTTTTAATTGATGATATTCATGAGGCAATCGTACTAATATTGTGATTATAACGTATGCATACATACATACATATACTCACGGCTGTAAATCCCATGAAGGGGTAGCCAGAGCTAGGGAATTAGAAATTCCTCAGCCACTTTTGGAAGTTGCGTGGGGAAAAGATGGTGAAATAAAGGTTTTTGGTGATGGGTCTCCAACCGCATCGCCCAAAAATCCCTTAAAAGCCCCAATACCGTTAGTCGCCTCTTACGTACACCCACCGGAAGAAATGGGGTAGTGCTATTCTAAGCCGGCACTACACAGCAATTTCCACGCACAATGGCCTGATATAACGTATGATTATTTTTAAAAGCAAAACTTCACATGGTGGCGTTAAGTATGTGATTAAATTATTTTTTAGGAAAACTGTGAGGAATAACCTATTCAGGGAATTGGTAAGAGCCACATTTAAATTCAATTGTGTTTGTCATTTGTTAAATTTGTTGCTTCATAAAGTTATGAAAGCCAAAGCCGTGGTCGAGTGGATAGGTGACTACCTTCTCGGTCGGGAAGTAGCGGATTCGATCCTTGCTGAAAGCAACATTTATGGGACGTGTTGTGGGTGTTATTTATATGTGTATTGTATAGTACTAAATGTATCGTTAAGTTAGTATCCCATAATACAACAAGTCATACTAAGATTGGGGCTAACTTGATTTGTGTATAATATGTCCGTATATATTTATTTAATATTATTAACTAACTTCTTATAGATATAAAAGGCAAATATAAAAAAGGAAACGTAAAACATCTATGATTCACATTGTCAGTGTTACCGATTCGCGTACACAGTGGGCCAATTATACAAACATCCACAGAGGAGCGCCACAAGTGGCATCCGTCCCGCCCTTTTATTGGAATATTTTGAATTTATTCAGCTGACGGTGTATCGAAGCAATCCCAGCTTTATATACTGTTTTGTTCCACTGTGCATACCGTTGTTCTTTTTCTAATACTTGTGTTGCATTCATGCTACCCTAGTCCTGTTTTTGTGTTGATGTTGATTGAAATGAAAGGTTTGATACTTAGATACATCATAGAGGGAAAGGTAAAGTGTAGATGGGGGTTTCTGAATAGAATGGATACATTGTATTTATCTGAAAATTTTAAAGGAAGGGTAAAGTGTGTGTATACTCAATGAACTTGTATTTTAATAGATTGTGTATTTTGAAATTTTATCAGCAGGTTTTTTTAAAAAGATTTAAAAGAGGTAATTTAGATTACATAAAACTTTCATAAACGAACGTTAGAAAAATGGTTTCCGCAATTGGTCACTAGCTAGCCATTTCACGTGGGCCACGGCCGTCATTCTATCCGCCCGAGCTCTACCCAGAAGTCAACAAGTTGTGTAAAATGTTTTATAAACGAACCTTATTACACGTGTTTCCAATAATAAAAGGGGCTGTGAAGAGTCAGCTAAGAATAGCACTAACCCATTCTTATTTGCAGGTGTCGTAAGAGGCATATTAGGATTTAAGGGTTTTGAACTGTTTGTTGGACGATGTGGGTGCAGACCCATCACTAACCTACCTTTATTTTACTAATAATGATGCTTTGACTACCTCTTTCTTTGGGATCTCCAGCTGTGTGTTTAAATCCAGTACATACATACATAAACTCACGGCTAAAAAACCCTAAACCAGATTTGCATCCACTTTTAAAAGATGATTCGGGAAAAGCTTGCAAAATTAAGGTTGTTGATGATGGGTCTCAAACCACGTCGCACAAAAATCACTTTAAAAGTCCCAAAACCCTTAGTCACCTCTTTCGATTCCCCACGGGCAGAAACTGGGTAGTGCTATTTCAAACCAACACTACACAGCTATTATATTATTTAGTATACTTCATGTAACTACATTCTCTAATTATATCCCATTGCGAGTTGGCATAACGACTATTTAGTCAGGGTCTCACGTCTAGCACTCCCTCGGGAAGTTTTATTTTAAATGTTCTTTATCACTGCTCAAACTGCGTACTCAAGATTTTAATGACATCTTTTGGTTAGTGTCTTTTGGACAGAAAAACAAAGATAAACCTCAACTCATAATAATTTGGAAGGGGTGGCTGGGTCTATTCCTTCTGAAAATCACATTATTTTCTGTCACTTAGTTTATAATATCTAATTACCTGGATAGTGAATTTAGCTCAACTCAGCTATGTGGGTTTCTTCATAATGTTTGCTCAAAGTTCGGTATATCTTCGAGATTGTGGTAGAGGTACTAATGCTTCTGTACATAACGTGGTATTAATATTCCCCTAATTTTACGTGTCCAGATTATCGTCGACCTCATCGTCGTTTATTGAGAATGAGCTGTCACATGACTAAGAACAATTTAGTCGTGTGGCATGCCTCACGAAGTTTTCCGTCACTGTTAACAAACTTGATAAATTAACCATACATATGACTTGTAATTAATAAAAAAAAGACATGTAATTAATAAAGGAAAAAAAATCGACACAGGCGGGAATCGAACCCGCGACCTCGGGTATACGCCCCCGTCGCTCTGCCCTTGAGCTACAGTGTCAATGGCTGCCAGTGCGAAATTCTTCTATCCTTTGTTTCTTTTTACACTTTTAAGTAGTGTTTGCGTAAACGCAATGCAGGCAGTGGCAGCACTGGCAGCCATTGACTCGGTAGCTCAATGGCAGAGCCACGGGAGCGTATAACCGGGGTCGCGGGTTCGATTCCCGCCTGTGTCGAAATTTTTCTTTCCTTTATTTATTCTTTAATTATTAGTAATAATCCCCACATGAGGTTTTCATGTACAAAAAACATTCAAAAAGACATGTATTTAATTTGGGTGTAGGCTCCACTCAGGATTAGAACTCGCGTCTATTGCATCACTATCAACGGTTGTTACTTATTTTCTGAATCGTGAATCTTTGTGATACGAGGCCAAACTACAGTTTCACATATCCCGCTAAAAGTTATACAATTTAATCCGAAAATAGCCGACCATATCCATAAAGTGACAGCAAAAGCTTTCAACATCGCTAAAAATTACACTAAGTGAATTGAAATCGATGTTTTTGTTCTCGATTCGCGAATCGATTAAAAAGTTATAATGGAAATCGTAACGAGTGAAGGCTAAAGCTGTGCTGCATGCAACTGAGCTGAAATCAAAACACGCCTGCGGTCTTTACTCCCTTTATTTGTTGACTGAAAACCATATTCTAAATTGTTCTTAAGGCACAGCTTGCGAAAATATCGATAGTTTGTGTTACTTTTTAAGCGTTTTGAGATCAATGACGAGATGAATTCGAGCGCAGTACCAAGGGTATTTTTCATAAAAAAATGGAATAAAAATTAAATATAATTAGTTGTAGATATATTAGTCAATGCTTCAAAAGATACGATGTGCAATCGAAAACAAAGAAACATAAATCCGTGTTCTTGCTTTGCTATAGCTTTGTTAGCATTGTACGCATATAAAATCTTTTATTTTATATGGTTCGGGATTTAGTGTTTAATTGGTTGAGGTTTTAAATAAAGTGATTATGTGAAATTCAATACGACTTATGTAAAATATACTATGTTTAATAATCACATGCGACGCCGGCGGTTGAGTTTGCTTTATCCAACTCTGTCTTTATCGGATAAATAAAATTATCAAACAATTGTTTGTAGATAGCGAAATAAAAGCTATTAGGCTACGTGATGTTGTGTAACATCGAAAAAATATTAGTGAGTGTAATATTGACCTTAAATGCCAATCTTGGAACTGAAATTTAAAGAACAGCATTGTATAGGAAACACGAAGGAAATCATTCAAGTTTTGGTGTTGAATTCACGGCAACTGCAGTTTAAGAAGCCAATAAAACAAAAATATTCAGTGACTAGTGGACCGTTCCAGCCCGGCTAGTACGAGCGGTGTTTAAACTAGTTATCGCGTGGGATAAAGCAGCCATCTCTTACGCACTTACTTAGTATCGTATACTGCCATCTCATTCTAACCGTTGTCGTGTCGATATAATAGCGCTCGTACTAGCCGGGCAGCTTTGCACTTGTAGTGTCTTTCAATGTCTCAGGTTTCTTAAATCAATCAAATCAAATCAAATAGTATTGTATTGTAATAAATGACTCTTCAGTCCTTATAAATTTGAATATTGTTGCTTTCTGATTATGAAATATTTGTTATATGCTCGTATTGTATATACCAGGGGTTGAGCAATTTTAACTACTAAATATCAGGCGTTTTTTTTACTTTATGGCTTTTACTTTAATAATTAAAAGTGATTAAATTTAAAAGATGCATACATAATAACATAGTTATCACCTAATACATGCACCCATACAAATACTTGTGGCTATAAAGCCTAATATAAATAGCAAACTAGTGCATCAGAATTAAAAACTCTTCATCCACTTTTGGAAAAAATTGGGAATGAATTTATAAAACTGAAAAACATTTACCTAAGAAATCCTAAAAATTAATACCTAAAGGTATCTTTATTTATAAGATGAGGTTTTCATGAACAAAAAGATTTAAATTATGTGATAGTTAGGCGTTTTCAACATTTGCATTCTATCTGAAAAGATGGACAAATGGCCTTCCGAATTAGTTAAAATTCGGAGGTAGGAAACGCAAACACTACTTAAACGTGTTAAAGAAATAAAGGATAGAAGAATTTCGCACTGGCAGCCATTGACAGGGTGGCTCAATTGGCAGAGCGTCGGGGCGTATACCCGAGGTCGCGGGTTCGATTCCCGCCTGTGTCGAAATTTTTCTTTCCTTTATTTACCTATTCTTTATTTATTAGTATTTTTTATTAATGACCTAAAGGTATTACCTAAAGCAATAAGAAATTTTATACATTTGTATGGATTCACATTTCTCTTATTACCTTTCTTAAGTCTGTTAATCTTTGTTATGTATTTTAGCCAATAAGATCATGTTATTTTTGCCGCCAATTTTCCAAAAAGTATAGATCATTATCCCTCGTTGAAAACATAAATAAGGAAGGCGGCATCATTTTGTCGAGTTGCAGCACGCATCGATTCGTTCACTCTCTCGACTCAACAACGAGTTTTTGCTGCTTGGTGAGCTAGCATGGATCGTATGTATTTTATTTATTAATATATTAATTTAATTGTATGGTATGCTGTGTAGTGTCGGTTTAGAATAGCACTACCCCATATCTTCCGGTGGGTGTACGTAAGAGGCGACTAACGGTATTGGGGCTTTTAAGGGTTTTTTGGGCGATATGGTTGGAGACGCATCACATCACCAACAACCTTTATTTTTACCATCTTTTCCCCACTCACATTTCCAAAAGTGGCTGAGGAATTTCTAATTTCTTAGCTCTGGCTACCCCTTCTAGGGATTTTTAGCCGTGAGTATATGTATGTATGTATGTAATATAATTGTATGGTTGGAAATAAAATAATGATCTTCAAATATACTTTTAAAATTACTAGTATACCAATTTTGAGTAGTTTTATCTTTCAAATATCTCAATTTTATTTAATGGCTGCTTACCTTTCAAGAGAATAAGCGTTATATTATGGAATCAGTGGGGTGGTTTCAAAGCCTTCCCATTACTGAAAAACAAATACAACAAACGAATCTTGAATAAGAGAAACACAAACGAATCTTTTGTCTATGTAATAAGTATAAAATAGGTTGACCGTGTGAAGACACGATTTCTTATTGAATTAAAAATATTGCAAAGTCGGCTTACAATAGTACTAACCTATTTACTCCTCGTTTAACTGGAGACCCATCTCCAACAACCTTTATGTTGCATCAATTTACCACTCAATTTACAAAAGTGGCAGAATTATGGGTAATGGAGCTTTGGTTATTTATTTTAAAAAAATATAGCTTTCAGTATATGTATGTATGTTCCTATTAAATTGTCTTCGTTCATACAACCTATTTTTTGCTGGTCCTTCTTTCCTTTCTTCCTATCCTTTCCCGATAAATGAGTTATCTAAAATTGAGATAGTCGTGTCAGTATCTGTCTGATCAGTATTTTTTAAGTTAGGCAAACTCTTAAGTTTTGTATTAGTTAATCTATATAGCCTATTGTTATTACATACATACATACGTATACTCACGGCCATAAATCCCAAAAAGGGGTAGCCAGAGCTTCAGAGTTAGAAACTCCTCCACCTCATTTGGGAGTTAATAGGGGACAAGATGGTAGAAATAAAGTATCGTTGGTGATGGGTGTCCGACAGCATCACCCAAAACCCACTTAACATGCCCCATACCATTAGTCGCCTCTTACGACACCCGTAGGCAGAAAGGGGTAGTGACATTCGGCACTACACGGATCAATGTCAAAATTATTCTTCAAACAGAAGCTCGAATTTAATGAAGCTTTATAAAAATCTCCAACAGGGATAAAAAATAAATGGCAAACTAGATTTAGTTTCAAGAGATGAATGGAAGTTAGGAGTAAGTTTAATTCAATTAGCTAGTGCTCCGAAGCTAAAGTGATTTTCAGTCAGTTTTATTCTTGTAAAATAATGCGATAATGAAACTTGAATGTATAATACAAGAATGACATTATCCATATCCATACTAATATTATAAATTGGAAAGTGAGTTTGTTTGTTTGTTTATTTGTGCCGCTTTCACGCCGTAACTACTGAACCGATTGCTTTGAAATTGTGCAGACGTATAGTTAAAAGTCCAAATTAAATAATAGGGTACTTTTTATCCCGGAAAAAATGATATTCCCGAGGGAATACTAAAATATTGTTTGCTTGCTGGATGGATTGGAGATGGCGCTGTGTGTCGTTTAAAACAAGGTAATATATTGCAAACGAATATAAACCTGTAAATTTAGAAGCTTAATGACACGGTAACGTATCCTTGAAAATGAGGAATTCCCGAGGGATGACGTACAATTTGTTTTATTGTCTAGACAGTTTTTTTTCATATATACTTATCCTGAAATAACTATAAATAAACGAATTACTGATAGGTTTAAGTATTTACGTTACGTTAGTTCTTGAGGTATGCAAAAGATGGCGCTGGGTGTTTTTTTGAACCGTGGTATCGATGTTTTTCAAGATACGTAAGAAGTTGAAAATTTTGCGCTTTTACCTGTAGTTCATACCATTACTCGGTGCACTTTTCGAATCATTTACTTGCTGTTTTATCTTTAGTCACTATTTTTCATTTTACATTGAATTGTGGATTTTGGCGCTCAAAATCGGTAGGGTATAAAAATGCGCGATTATACAGCAGGAGCGGGAGTAAATTCAATTGTTTGTCAATAGTAAGACTATAAGAAAATAAAGGGTATTCAAAATTTGCCGTCAACGTTAGCGTCTATGTGGCGTACGTAGCGGTAAATCTATCCTCTATGAACATTCCAGAGACCCGGGATCAAAACTCAAAGGACACAAGCAATTAGTAAAAAGTAAAGTTTTTGTGTTAGGTAAGAATAATAGCAAGAACTATCGCAACATGACATAGGATATCATTTATCTCGGACAATCCCCATATTCCCGAGCAATCTCTGCTGCAAACTCACCCACCATCACCAACGGTTAGTGTAGAGAGCAGCACCCACCGGGCCTCCGCCCCGCAGCACCAAACTACTATCCGTACTTAGTATTTGCTAAAAATTTCGCGATTGAACATTACAATTAAACCACTATTATAAAACTAAACCCATGCAACACGCGATTAAAGACCCGAAGATCAATAGTTACTATCCGTACTAATACGACCATTATAACTCGAACATAGAAACTTGGTACAAAATGGTTTGTTTCATGATTGTTATCATATATTTTATGGCACTATGGGGTTGAAATAGCAAATGAAAGTAAGTATAGAGATTTTTGACATTTCTGCATTTAGAAACTTGAAACTTGGTGTACAAAAGGGAATTTATGAAATTCATCCATCAATCTTTCATGAGTATATATACACTAACGGCCATAAATTCCAAAACGAGTAGCCATAGCTTCGGAGATAGTAATCTCCATCCACTTTTGGAAGTTGAATGGGGAAAAGGTAGTCAAATAAAGGATTTTAGTGATGGGTCTCCAACTGCATCGCTGAACAATCACTTAAAAAGCCTCAATGTCCTTTATATCTTTCATACCACTTTTTTTACATATAAACTGGATGCAAAAAATGTAGTCGACGCGGACGTAGTCGCGGGCAAAAAGCTAGTTTAAAATAAATAACAGATCTTCGTTCAAAATTACATTCTTTCTATTAGTTCTCATTGGAGTAGGCAGAGATTACATCGATTGCAACTCTTTACGACCTTTCATACTTAATTTAAATTCACCAATCACTTACACATGCCTTCTTATTGAGTGCATTCTCTAGTTGGTGCAATTGTGTCTTCCGTGGTCGTCCTCTTCTGATACTACTGATTTACCACTTAAAATAGGCTTTATATCTCTTTTACCACCAACTTACTCAACAATTCAAAACTCTCAAACTAAATGAGGTCAAAGATATTCGCAACAAACAAAAATTTAAATAATATATTAATAATAATAAAAATGGTTCAATAACTTTAAAACAAACAAAATCCTTTTTTTTACTTAAGTTTTTAGCACTTCTGCAGCCCACTTCAGCTGAAATGCAGCTCAATCAATTACCATCACAAGATCGAACCTTCAAGCACAATTACGACCAAAGCGTAAGTAGTATGAGAGTAAGTGAAGCGAGACGAGAGGTTTTGAAATATTGCGGTAGTAATATTGAATTAGTACGGCTGGTTTAATTTTAAAGTTCTTTGTTATGTTTTCATATTTATTTATGATATTTGTCACGTTTAAATAAAAAATATTTTATTATGGCTCCAGTTTCATTTCATATATTTTCTATATTTGAATGAGTAATCAGTAAATTATGTTTAATTTCACTTTTTACGACACAAAATAGAGTATGTGCTCATTAAGAAAGTATATGCAGCTAGCCAGCCATGCTAGCCCGCCATAGTGAGAGTAATTCCCGTCACGTGTGCTCATGGTACGAAGATTATCACGAGTCGTGTTAGCGCTGATGAAATGATAGGCCGGGTCACCCTTTTTGTGTTACCCTGTCGAATTGCTTGGTTGTAGTTGAAGTATAGGTTTATTTATAAATCGATTACAAGCGGGAGGTTCTTAATTTGACTCTATGTTGTTTTATTTGTGTGTTACTTTGCGTTTTACTGATTTGCTAAAATATTGCATTTTTTTAAATTTAAAGTACATAAATAAACCACTTTTATTTAAATGACAAAATTGCTATCAAAATGCCAGTCGAAATCTTATTGTCAAATTAACTTACAAAATACTTAAATACATACAAGTTATGGCAATTTCTAATTGTTTTATGATCTCTTTCTTTTTGTGTAACTTTTAGTTTATAAACATATTTTTTAAGAAGCTGAAATGATTGTGAGCCAACTTTATGGGTTGAGCAAAATACTTATCCTAAGTTTACAGGGCTTTGCCCTTTTTATTAGGGAGTATGAAACTCAATTTGTTGTACCTTTTTTCAATAAATATATTATTATAACTTCTTCCACTAGCTGTAAAATGTTGGCTTAGAATAATTTTATTGCCTCTACAATATTTGCCTTTAACTCAACTTCCAAAAGTGCCTAAGTAATTTGTTAAATCATAGCTCTGGCTACCCCTTCTAGGGATTTATTGCCGTGAGATACGTATATAGTACGGAATTGCTCAAAATTGCACAACATCATATTTTGCAACGTAACGTTAACATAAAGACGGCGTGAAAGATTTATTTTACTGATATGTTCTTGCCAAGGCGTACTATTACTCAGCTTCCTATCAGTATTACACGCAATCAGTCTATTTCTTTAAGTAATCTAAACGATGAATCTAAATTTCATTTTCCTATTTAAAATACATACATTTATTATTAGTTTAGAAAGAGAGTAGAGAGCAGTGGGCGAAAAACAACACTAACGATGTTTAATTTATCATGATCCTTCTTTTTATGTCATTTATTAATTTTGATTTTTTTCATTTAAGTGCACTGGTGTTTGTTGTTAATTCAAATGTGAATAAATATTTCTTGTTATTCTACACTTAATGGTATTGGGGCTTTTAATGGATTTTTGGGCGATGAGGTTAGAGACCCATCATCAACAACCTTTATTTCTTTTCTATATAAAATTTCTTAGTACCTCGCTCTGGCTACCCCTTTAAGGAATTTTATAACCGTGCTGTGTAATGCCGGCCTAAAAGTGTCACTACCCCTTTCTATCCGCAGGTGTGATGAGAGGCGAATAGGGGTTTGGGTGTTTTTAAAGTGGTTTTTGGGCGATTCGGCTGGAGACCCAAAACCAACGATACTTTATTTCTACTGTCTTGTCCTCTATCAACTTCCAAATGTGGCTGAGGAGTTTCTGACTATAAATCTCTGGCTACCCCTTTTTGGGATTTATGGCCGTGAGTATATGTATGTAAAATAATAAAAGTTTTCATTCTTAATAATGCTAAATACTCGAAGTTCTTGTCCTAAATAATGAATGACAGTTTGTAGTCCGGTCGACAGGTGGTTTCAGATAGAAAAAGGTCGGAAATTAATGAGGGAGAACTGCAAAAATCTCGACCTTGCGTCAGTTTTTCGTCAATTGCCTTTTTTCCTTACATCCTACGACAAAAGCGTTCAGAAATATTTTGTAGTACGTAAAATTATCTACAATTTGAGTACTCACAAATGTCTGTATGTCAATTCCTTACTGAGATATGGCGCTTCACAGAAAATATTTTTTTCCGTAATTCAGTAAAAATACCTTAAAAAAGCAGAAACCAACCTTATTTCTTATTTTAATAATAATAATTGTTGTTATTAAGGTCTGTAATTTTGAACCCCCCCCCAAACCCCCTCCCTTCCCCAGCTAACCCCAATTCTCAAAAGCTTATTTTCTACTGTAATTTCATACCAATCATATATCATGTCGGTAATATTGGTATTGACATTAGTTACTTTTGAGACCGATATTCCCTCTCCCTCTCCTTCCCTCCACTACATAATTGTTCCAGGGTAGGTAAAAAAAGACGTAGTCCTTTCGTAAACAAAATTAATGATATTAACAAAATTAAGGTTTTGACAAAGTATACACTAGAGGCAACAGAGATATTGTTGAAAGGTCTCTCATACATAGTAGGTACGCATTTGTACTCATTACAGTTCCTGTCGAGATTTTTCAGCCGTTGGTTCTGCTTTTAATTGCTCGTCGTCCTCCTGCACAATCAGGCTGTTAAGGACGCCCTCGCCGTCGTCGTATTCGTCGATTATGTCTGACGAGTGCTCCTCGTTCAAATCAGTTGCAGGGGCGTTTTCGCAGGAGTGGCCTGTGCAGTACTTGCACATAGCTGAGCATCTAAGACCTACTTTCTTGCAGCTGCAAGCTCCGGTGCTACAGCCTTTGCTGCACTTGCAGGAAAAAATTTGGAGGATGTTATCTGGCCCAGCATTTTTCGTTGTGGGGATTGGTAGTACCCCTCGCGTGGTTAGGCTCCAGCCCCGAACTGATGGGCGAAGTTCATTACCTAACCACGCTTGTACTTGCTGGTAAGTGCGGAGGGAGTGGTAATTGGCAGCGTCCCTTGTCGGTGGTAGGCGGGCTAGTTCCAATTTAGCCTTCGTCACTGATCGTGTAAATAATCGGTACCGCAAGTCGTCAAGGTTGTCATTGTCAATATTGCCTCCATAAACTACTACAAGGAACTTTTCTCCAGCGTCCTTGATTTGCTGAGGAGTAGCGTTTGATGTAAGAAACGGAGCCACTATTGCAGAGAGGGCGGTATTCTTCATATAGGTGCTGCAAATTTTGTTCTTCCCCAATCCATACGGTGCTGACGTGGTATTTTAATAACGCGGTAACGTTTTTGTCGTAGGATGTAAGGAAAAAAGGTAATTGACGAAAAACTGATGAAAGGTCGAGATTTTTGCAGTTCTCCCCCCCTCTCCTTTTTTTTGCACAGGGTCCTCGAGGTCCAAAACTTGATAAAATGTTAATTAACCATCCCTGAACAACATCTCCAAGTTTCATTAAATTCCGACCTTTTTCTACCCAACTCCACTTCTTGCGACTTGTCGACCGGACTATTGTCAGAAATAAGGGAAACCCGAGATTACATGCAGTTATTTTCCTCCACGCTGTTTGAACAGTATCAGTAACGATAATATCAACTTATACAACGCTGTCAATGATATCATTATCATTTCGTTACAAATATTTTGTGTTGTTCAGATAAATTCATCGATGTGGTCTAAATCCAAGGAATAAATAGGAGAATAGAAGAGTATGTATGAAAAGATTGATGGATGTGAACGAAGATAGAGAGGTTTGCAGAATTGCACAAAGTGGTGATCGACAGTCTCTGCCTACCGCAACGGGAATAAACGGTGTGAATATATTTATTTTATTTTATTGAGGAAACAAACAGTCGTTTTAGCAAATATGTATAAAGTTAACAAGGACATATCATAAACCTATAGTTCCCTAAATATATAGAAACAATTGAAATTAGCGTAGTTTGATTCTAGCTACATGTACGTTTAAATAGTTATAATACATTCTACAAGTTACAAAAGGTTCTCAAGTGAGATACAATAAAAATAACAAAAGTAATAAGAATAACAATAACAACAAAAGTAACATTACACATTCAAGAATAGTTTTTTATGGCATCTTAGAAATGAGCTTCGACTATTTTCAAACAAATCAATTTGAGATGAAAATTCCTTATTATATAAATCAACACTACGTCTAAAGAAATTACTGCATGTATAAACAGTTCTATGTTTAGGAGCAGAAAATAAATAATTGTTACGATCACCTTGTCTGGGTATAGGGAATGAATTTTTTTCTAAAAGATGAGGGGAATCTACAATATTATTTAAAATTTTGTAAAGGAACGTTAAGTCACGCTGTTTTCATCTATTTTGAAGAGAAGACAATTTATGGGTTTTAAGAGAATTGCTATAGTTGATATAATTGTTATTAAATAAATAAATAAATAAATCGCTTTATTTTTCATTTTCATTTTTACAAAAAATTCATCATTACGTTGAACCTTGCACTAGGCATGGCCTGTATCGCAAGGTTCCTATTTATCTGCTTTATATTAAATTAAACAATTTAAACGAAGAACAAAGCAAAGAAAAATGGTTAAAAACTATAAAAAAAGAGAAATAAGTAAACTCAAACAAATTATTAAATATAAACTAAACTTAAAAAGAATAATAATCCCTAAATACAAATATGACAAAAGATTTAATCTAATAAAAAGAAAAACAATTGAGCTTTACTTAAATGCTACTTAAAAATATAAACTAAACTTAAAAAAGAATAATAATCCCTAAATACAAATATGACAAATGATTTAATCTAATAAAAAGAAAAACAATTGAGCTTTACTTAAATGCTACTTAAAAAGTCGGGCAGGTGCGCGTGAAGTGCGTGTACAATTTAGTGTATATGTAGGAATGAAAAGAAAGAAAACTCATGTATGTGTGTATGTGTATGTGTGTGTGTGTGTGTGTGCGTGTGTGTGTGTTTCTAACCTAATACATTACTCTAAGAAGAGATTCTGTATCTTCGTAGGACAGCGAAAGAAGGTAGTCCTTTATGTTTTTTTTGCATTCTCTGACAGAGGAGCTCTTCAGTGGTTCTATGGATTTAATTATTTTATTATAAATGAAAGGAGACAGAAAATTTGGGAACCGCTGGGCAAACGAGGTTTTCACTTTGGGAACCGGGGCCTGGAAGTTACGCTTATGAAGCATTTTGTTGTAATTAGGGTCACTAACTGCATTTTTGTGTGCACAAGTTGTCAGTTTCACTAGGTACAATTTACGGACGCTAAGTAGTTCAGTTTCACGATACAGTTCGAATGTAGGAAATTTACGAGGCTTTTGAAGAAGTGTCTTAAGAACCGCTCTTTGTGCCCTCTCTAGTACAATCATTATTGACGATGCACACCCTCCCCACGCGATAATACAATAGTTTATTATTGATTGACATAGTGCAAGATATACTGTTTTGACAATGTACTCATCGGTAACCTCCCTTAACAATTTCATTACAAAAATCAACTTTCGCGTGCGTTCAGAGGTAATACTGACATGTTCCCTGAAATTTAGATTTTCATCAACAGTAATCCCTAAGTACCTAACAGTTTTAGCAGATGTAATGGCGCTACAGGAACATGTGCACGAGTAGGAGATCGATACTTCTTGAAAAAAGGGGCAAGTGACGTCATGTACCCTGATGGAACTTAGATTAGTGGGGGGTGCTGATGCTTTTGTTTTACAAAATGCGATAAATTTAGATTTTTTGGCGTTGATAGTGAGAAGATTATATTTGAGCCATCTTGTAAGTTGGTCTAAGCCATTTTGTGCGACACCGTGTACAGCCAACCAAGACGTATCTTGAAAGATAATGGCTGTGTCGTCAGCATAGCATAAGAGGTCAGCATTTATTGGGATATTACTACAAATATCGTTCATGTAAATGAGAAATAAGGTTGGACCAAGAATACTGCCTTGAGGGACCCCGAACGAGATATCATTAAAACCGCTCTTTAGTTCACCAATCTTCGTGCATTGTTTACGGTCGGTTAGGTAACTAGTAAACCAATTTATAGCAACGCCACGAATACCTAGACCCTCCATTTTTCTCAGTAGGATGGGTATTGAAACCGTATCAAATGCTCTAGCAAGGTCAATGAATACACCTATACACTTTTTCCCACGATCAAGGTGTGCTGATACTGTGTCAGTAAGGAGTTTTACAGCATCTTCTGTAGATTTGCCTCGACGAAAACCAAACTGATTTTTCATGATCAAACCGTTAGCCTCCAGATATTCAACCAATCTGCAATTTATAAGTCTCTCAAGTAGCTTGGAGAAAACACCTAGTAGAGATATCGGCCGATAGTTACACGGGTCATGTTTTGGGCCTGATTTATAGATTGGTGTAACAACAGCAGTTTTCCATTGAGTTGGAAACGAGCCACTTAAAATACTTTTGTTAAAGATCTCGGCAAGTGGTTGAACTATCATAGGCGCCACGCTTTTCACAAAATTGTTATTTATGCCATCCAATCCAGGAGCTTTGTGGACATCCAATGCATTAATAAGATTTAATACCTCTTCGGGATCAGTAGGGGTGAGAAATAGAGAGTGAAGAGGCGATCTATCGTTTACATTTAAATTAGCGGCAAGCGTGGCTTGGGACTCATTTAATTCATTTAGAGTTTTGCTTGCCAAAGATTTACCCATGTTTATAAAATGATCGTTAATATAATCCACTGATTCTTTCCCAGTTGGTTTTAGGGTGATAAGTTCTTTTGGTACAGTTTTATGTTGTCGCCTGTGTGTGATTGTATTTATTGTTTGCCAAAGTTTTCTTGGGGATTTTTTATTAACAATAAGCTCTTTACTGTAATACTCAGTTTTAATTTTTCTTAGGAGACTGATGTGAAAATTCCTGTACCGGGTGTAGACCAATTTGGTAGTGGGATTGTTAGGGTTCATTCGATAATCAGAGTGCAGTTTGTCTCTTTGTCTAGAGCATCTGATGAGCCCGTATGTCATCCATGGTGCTAAGACAACTTTTTTTCGCGATACTTTTATTGATGTGGTGTGTTTGGTAATCACTTTTGATAAGATATCTGAGAAAAGTTTTACTGCATCATTCATGTCATTATTAGAGATAACTGGGGTCCAGTCTATGTCTCTTAAATCAGAGATTACAGAGTCCGTGTCGATTTTAGTTTTATGCCTGTCAGGGTTTTTGCCTTTACTCTGAGAAACCATGACACCTACCATTGTTAGATCATGATTAGTAAGATCTGAGGTACAAACTATGGACTCCGCAATAAATGTTGATGGTACGAAAATGTGGTCAATATTGGTGAAAGGGAGCAGCCCTTGTGCGTCTGCTCCACGTCCACAAAGTCGGTTCCGCCTTGTAGTGCCTCTCGAAGGTGGTTGTTGGTGGTAGAAAATAACAACAATTTACTTGACTTGGGTTTATTGCGTCTTGACACTATTACAGTATATATAAATGTTAATATAATAAATCTTCTCGTCTTCTCCGTGTCTTCATATGGTGAAGGTGATGGAATAAGGGGCGAGTTGAGCCGGTATCGATGTTTATATACGCGAAGCTGTTTTTCTCCTTTTTGATGGCGCTTGACGTGACTGGCGCGCCTCTGGATTGCTCATGTTTGAGCCCGTTAAAGCACTTGGATCCAAGTGGCTTTAACATACTGGGGGGCCATTGAAGACGAGTCTTCAATCAAACTTCCACCTCTCTCCAGTTGTCGCGGTAGGTCTGGTGGCTCTTGCTTGGTGAGTGACCTGCCGAGGAGAAAGTGCCTTGGTGTGAGAACTGCCAAATCATTTGGGAGGAGGAAGAGAGGGGAGAGGTAGGTCAAGTTTAGGATGACCTCAACCCGAGCAAAAAAGGGAAGATAGTTCCTCATATGTGAGGTGGGTGTTACCCATATATTAAATTAAATTGGGCTAGCTGAATGCCAGCCTCTGTGCTTCAATTGTTTTTGAAGAAAGGATGCGTAAGCCAGAGAAAGATTAATAAAAATCATGAACACTAGCAACTACACAAATGAAATGATTGAATTTAAAATAAATAGTTAAGCTACTAATGGCAACGAAATGTGTTCATTGACATGAATTATTTTCCTGGGCTTTCCCCTTAAGAAAATAAATTATGAAGAAAATGATGATGATGACCATGGTGATTGATCATCGCGCTGATTCAAATACATCTGATAAAAGAATCTAAAAAATATTAATACCAAAGTTCAAAGTCGATGAACTTGTAAGGTCAACTACCTCGATGTCAATGACCTTTAGGTAGTCAGCTGTTTACTGTACCTAGAAGGAAGACATAAATAGCGAACAATGTGAATGATCCATGTGTAGGATGCTGGTAAAGTGTATAAGTGTATATGTATTGTATAAAATAAAATATTTGTATATAAATGTAAATTAAAAGTAAACCATAAATAATTGTTGAATGTTTGTTGTGTATGAATTCATTCAACTTAGGTTATTAATAACCATTTCGTTTTGGTAAGGTGTAAGTATCACCAAGACGGTAATCTGCTGCCTTGAGTGGGCTGAGAGGACAGAAACGTCTAGTTTTTAGTCTATGAGTTCTAGTTAACTTGGTAAAAGAACTGCTACTAACAAAATTACAAGTTTGTGAATTTTGTGGTAATGAATGGGAAATCTTGCCAGCTATAATCCAGCCTAGCTGTGAATGATGCAGCATGGGTAGGCCTGGACCTAAGGTGAGCCTTTCGGAGCCAAGTAGATCCCAGAATAGATCGCCTCCAATCATAATGTCAACCTTTAGTGGTTGATTGAATTGAGGATCAGCTAATGTGATAGCTGAGGGAAGAGTGATATTTGAAACATCAATGGCTTCATTAGAATGCCTTTTTGCTATGGAAGGCAACACCAAAAAGGTGTGAAGATGTGAGTATGTGCCAGTGCGGGCACGAATTAACGCTGAGCACTGATGTGGTCTCAGGTTAAGAAAGGTGTTCCCAACGCCTGCAACACTGTTGTGTATTGAGGGTGTGGAAGCTAACTTAAGGCGATTCCTTAAGTCAGCGGAAAGAAAAGAGTAGTCAGAGCCGCTATCTAGCAGGCATCTGACTGTCTCCACCTTACCATTTTGGGGATTGATGATGTCAATCATGGCAGTGGAGCGAATGATCCCTGAAGGGGAAATTGGAGGACTGAGAGAAAGCGACTGAGGCATTGAAGTGACAGGATGTGATGATGGAGCAACATCATTTTGAAGAGGGGGAGAGCTGTGTAGCAGAGTGTGATGGCGTCCACCACACTTACGACAGTCTCCATAGGGACACTTGGCAACCATATGGTCAGACCGAAGGCAATTTGTGCAAACCTTAAGCCCAGTGACCCTACTCTGTCTGTCAGCCAATGTGAGCTTTCTGAAACGTAAACATCGGAACAGTAAATGTTTACCCTTGCAAAGGGGGCACTTGAAATTAGTATTGGTTGTAACTGTTGATGCTAGAGTGGCATTAGGTAAACGTGAGGGCAATTGAGGATTGCTAGCCTCATCACTTACCTTACCTGAAGTGGAAACAATAAAGGCTTGAGGTGGATTTATTGTTTGTTTAATATGATTGTTACTATGATAGTGTTTTAAATCATGATTATTGTTATTATGACTGTTATTTGAGCCCTGTGATGTGTTAACCCTTACCTTACTTTGAGGTAATGTCTCTAAAATGTCAGCTCTTATCTTTAAAAATTCTTTTAAGTCATTAAAGGTTGGCAACTCTGAATGAAGATTACCTTTGTATTCTTCCCATTTGACATTGGTATTTTGATCAAACTTTGAGGAAGCTAAATAAATTAAAATAGAATCCCAGTGTTGAACTGGTTGACCTAAAGTCTGTAAAGCCCTAACATTCTTGGTGATGTGATCACTTAAAAACCTAAGAGACTTGTCTGATTCACTCTGCATAACCTTGAGATTAAAAAGTGCACTAAGATGATTATTAACTAATTGTTTTGTATTGTTATACCTTTCACATAATATATTCCATGCTTCTACATAATTGAAATCAGATACCTCAAGATTTGCTATAACCCTGGCTGCTTCACCTTGTAGGTATGAACAGAGGTAATGAAATTTATGAATAGGTTTAATATGATTATTATTGTGAATTAATGATTCAAATGTATCTCTGAATTCAAGCCATTTGAAGTATGAACCATCAAACTTAGGTATAGTGATTTCAGGTAGCCTAAACCCCATTGTGCCTTGACCATTACAGTGGCATGGATGGGAGGCCTTTGACCCTTCAGTGGCATCTTGGAATTGGTCTGCAGGTTTGTTGACACCGAGCAGATTTCGTGCCTTCACAATACAAGAACAGAATTCATTTGATATGAGTTCTCTTTCATCTAATTCATAATCTAAGTTACTAAAATTGAGAGCTTCCATTTGTGATTGCAGGTGTTCAAATTGAGAGTTTAACTCCAAGAACTTATCTAGCTTTAATGATAACATCTGTTCATCCCTTGATGACAATGGATGGGATTCACAAGATTCTAATAGATTAAATAAATATTTCTTAAATTGGGTTATTTGCCCTTTGATGGAACTGCGTTTATAACTGAGTGCAGTATATTCCTCACTTATGACTTTAGCAGGACTAGAACTTCTGCTGTGTTGTGAAGTCATTGGTTTGAGAGTTGACTGACTGTCTGTCATGATGAAATAAGTCAACAAGATAAATTAAATGTAAGAAATTGTAAATGTTTGTAAATAATAAGTTCCTGGAGTTAATGTTTTGTGTTAAATGGGGAAATGTTAAATACTAAAATTGAAATAAATGGCTTACGCTCCTTGTAAAAGTGAAGTGAAGCCACTGGAATGACAGGCTGTATGCAGTTGCTTGTTGTGCAGTCAACTACTTGTGGTACAGCTGGCTATCTCCTCTGGTTGAGTTCAGTGTATGAATCGCTGAAATAGTTTAAGCACAAATGATTATATGCACTTTGAAATTGTTGCCCTTAAACTTAAGAAAGACACAGAGACTGGCATGAACCTAAGCAATGTGACAAATGAATAATTAAACAAATTAATTCAATAAAAGTAGAAGGCCACTATGGTTAGTGGTATGCCGGCACATGTGAGGTTAATCCTGCATGTGACAAACCTATATCAATATCTGCGCTGTTACTTCCACTGATTGAATGTAGATGAGTAAAGCGAGTATGTTGATCACAATGTGCACTTGGTGGCTGCAGAGGTGATGCCTCTGGTTGGTCAGACTGTTGTGCGAATGACCATGTGGTTTGCTAAGTAATGTGGCTCATGCCAAAGGGACGGAAGACAAGAATTGTAAATGTAAAAAGATAAATGTGACTGTGAGAGGCCTATATCCTACAGCGGACCATGGAACCCAGCAACAATGGATCAGATTGGCGTGAACAATGATAACAAATGTGTCATCAGTTCAGCTCTTTGTCATCATGGAAACCATGCGGCTGGGAACCTATTTCCTGTTGGAAATTAATGATTTTAATAAATAACCTATTTGGAGGTTAGAATTTTATAAATGAAATTATTATAATATGAAACTAATACAAAATACAGGGGGATTAACTAGATAAAAGGGGATTAAACTTTGAGGTAGGTTCATAACAATTTTATCTACCCTGTATTTGCTCGTGATGCGGGGGCTAATACGGTGAGGAAAAGAAAGGAATGAATTGGCTCACGACACTGTCCTCGGTCAGATGCTAGCAGGCGGGATGGCTGCTGTGTCCAACCCTTGTCCTGGCTTCTTCACCGGCGGCGTGGCGTGGCTTCAGCTCCTCCTCTTCCCCCGTGCGCATGCGGTTGTTAACCGAAAGGTTGAAGTCGTGCCTGGGGGCGCCAATATGAAAGGGAGCAGCCCTTGTGCGTCTGCTCCACGTCCACAAAGTCGGTTCCGCCTTGTAGTGCCTCTCGAAGGTGGTTGTTGGTGGTAGAAAATAACAACAATTTACTTGACTTGGGTTTATTGCGTCTTGACACTATTACAGTATATATAAATGTTAATATAATAAATCTTCTCGTCTTCTCCGTGTCTTCATATGGTGAAGGTGATGGAATAAGGGGCGAGTTGAGCCGGTATCGATGTTTATATACGCGAAGCTGTTTTTCTCCTTTTTGATGGCGCTTGACGTGACTGGCGCGCCTCTGGATTGCTCATGTTTGAGCCCGTTAAAGCACTTGGATCCAAGTGGCTTTAACAATTGGTTTTGCCTTCATGTGTGGGTACATTAATTGAGGAATTGAGTCCTAGCGAAGCCATGCAATTTAGGTAATTGGAGGCATGTCTATTGTTGGCTGCGGAGCCATAAATATCGATATTCATGTCTCCTGCAACGATAAAACAATTATTGATTTTATTATTACGCAAGGCTGATTCAAAGGAGTCAATAAACTTATCTGGATCTCTGAAAGATGGCGAACGGTAGACACCAACGATAGAAAAGTGTCGCCTACATTAACTAAAATACAGTTTGCGTCGTTGACATCAAGCTCGATGCATCTGCCTGACCAACAGTTCTTTATATAAATGACGACCCCTCCGGATTTGTTAATGTATTTGCTGGAGTGGAATGCAGAATATCCTGGAAGGTGAGGAACGTTTGATATTCTGTTCAACCAGCATTCGCTCAGTACTATGATATCAAAATCACTATCTAATCTCTGCAAGTATACTACCAAATGATCGAAGTTTCTATTTAGGCTTCGTATGTTTACGTTTAACAACTTCAATTGAAATTTGCTCAATATGTCTTTACAGTTTTCGGGGTTCTTTAAAGCATGGCAATTAATTACGAAGTTATCGTCATATTACATCATTATCATCATCATTATATCATATTACACCTATATTCCAATGATTTAATAAACTTTTTTTGTACTTTCTCAATCCTAGTGATATGACAGGCATAAAATGGTGACCATATAACGCAGGCAAATTCTAACAGCGATCTTACATACCTAAAGTAGAGGACTTTTAAAGTATAGGGGTTTTGTGTATGTATGTAATAGGTGAAATGTTTTCAGGGCCTAGTTAGAAAATATTTCTTGAGGTCTTAGAGAAAACTGGTTAAGCAGAATCTGAATATATAGCGATTTATTAAAATGTATGTAATGGAAGCTATGTAGAGTCGGCTTAGAAAAGCACTTTAAAGGCAATTTAGGGTATGGGGCTTTTTTGAGATTTTTAGGCGTTGCGGCTACAGATCTATTACCAACAATCCTATATTTTACACATTATTATGAATCACATACTTTTTATGACAGTATTGCCACTGAACTTCCAGAGGTAGCTCTGAAACATTCAATTCTGATGGACTGGCTACCCCATTATGGTATTTACATACATGCATACATACATATACTCACGGCTATAAATCCCTAAAAGGGGTAGCCAGAGCTGAGTAATTCGAAATTCCTCAACCACTTTTGGAAGTTTAGTTTGGAAAAGACGGTAGAATAAAGGTTGTAGTGTCGGCTTAGAATAGCACTACCCCATTTCTTCCGGTGGGTGTACGTAAGAGACGAATAACGGACTTGGGGCTTTTTAAGGGATTTTTGGGTGATGCGGTTGGAGACCTGTCACTAACAACCCATTATCTGGAGGCACGGTAGTGCCCCCGCCAAGACAAGCCAAGCGAAGCGCTCGGGCACTACCTACTTTTTCTCGAAGCGCTTCGTCGTTTTTTTGAACCCTCATAACTTGGGTTTGGGTTATGCTAGATCAACAAAATTTTCGGGATATATTGTCAGTAGCGGACTTATTGAACATCTTAATTTTAATTACATTAGCTTTTATACTTCAGATTTTATTTATATATAAAAAACGCTGATTTCGTCACTGACTCACTGATGATCATCAAAATTATTAAGGTATTTCCTAATGTCCTAGAAATCTGAAATTTTGTATGTAAGCTAGTATTAGCACACAAACAACAAAAAAATTATAAAACTTGTAACTTTCATCCTCCAACCCCTTAAACTAGGGGATGGGAGTTTGTATGAGACCTGTAATTTTAAAAGATTAAATTTTGATGACGCTAGAGGTCTAATCTAATAATAATCTAAAACTTGGTGCCCTCAGATATATATGGTATGGTAGATAGGTACTCCTTGTTATAAAAAAATAATAAAAAATGTTACAAACAACTTACAAAAAGAAATGAAATCCCACCAAAAACATTTTCATGTAAAATGTTGCCAAGACGAGCCCATATGACTCGCACTGTCAAAAAGTTATCAGACCTCATATAGAGCGATGCTTCTAACACTACACGCCCTAACTCTACAAGGTCTAACTTCACAAACTCTACATCTTAGTCAAAACATGTGGCTTGGCCGTTCGTTACTACAAGAACTATTGTATAACACAAAAGTAATGAACAGTGAATTGATTTTTCACCTTACGCCGATGTGAATGTAGCGAAATGGTGTAGAGATAGGTGTAGAGTCTGTGAAGTTAGGCCTTGTAGAGTTAGGGCGTGTAGTGTTAGAAGCTTGGCTCTACATGAGATCTGATAACTTTTTGACAATGCGAGTCATATGAGCTCGTCTTGTCAACATTTTACATGAATTTTTTTTGGTGCGATTGTATTTATGGAAATATTAGTAAGTTGGTAGGTTAAAAAGCACTTAATGAACATATACTCTTGGCTATTAATCCCTAGTGGGGGTGGCCAGAACTTCAAAAAATGGAATTCCTCAGTCAGCTTTGAAAGTTGCGTGGGTGAAAGATTGTAAAATGAAGGTTTTTTGTTATTAGGTTTCCAACCGCATCCCCAGAAACCACTTACAAAACTCCAATACTCCTGGGGGTATTACCCCTAAGGCTAGTCGCCTCACACTAAGACCCACGGGATGAAATAGGGTAGTACTATTCTAAGCCGACACTACTATACTATTCTATTTATAAGCTAATAGTCCTATGTTTATATATTTATATATATTAATTTATGAAATACGGTTGAAGTAGGTTGTAAGCCACATAGTGATTGGTGACAAGCTGAATTAACCGCAATTCTATTTTGCTTACTATGCTATACAGTTGCTTTATTCGAACTCTTTTAATGTTACATTTCCTATCCAAATTTTATTAATATTTATTTTTTTCTGAATGATAATGTATTCGAAAATAACTATAACTATGGTAAAAAAGTCACAGCGAGATGGTAAATAAATGATATATGAAAGAGTGTTACATCGTAACATCATGAGGTAACGCATATTACTGAGTTTCAGTTAGTCATGTGATTCTGACAATAACGGCAAAAGACTTGGCCTCTAGCACGTGGATAAATTGTCCGAGCGATATGTGGGTACTTCGATCACCTGGTGGAAAATGCTATGCGTGGTTCAGAACTATTATTACCTCTGTCCCCCTTCCGGACCTTTCAGGCTTGAATTTGAGTTGAGTATTTTATTTAATAATTATAATATTATTCGGAAATCTCACAGCTTAATACAATGAATTATTTGTACACAAAATGCACAATAAAAATAACAAAGGTAAACGAGATTAATAAAAGCGAAAGGATAAAAAATGCTGCCCTAGCCATTGAAATACACTACATACAACACTCACGGCTATGAATTTAGAATAAGGGTTGGTCAAATCTCGTAATTAACAATGTCTTAGCATAAATTATTTTTAGTTCTTTAGCCACATCATCCAACAGCCACTAAAAAGTCCCATCCCATACCTATAGAAATGGAATGGTGCTATTCTAGGTCTACATTACATACATACATACATATATTCACGGCTGTAAATCCCTAGAAGGGGTAGCCAGAGCTAAGGAATTAGAAATTCCTCAGCCACTATTGGAAATGATAGTGGGGAAAAGATGGTAAAAATAAAGGTTGTTGGTGATGGGTCTCCAACCGCATCGCCCAAAAATCCCTTAAAAGCCCAAATACCGTTAGTTGCCTCTTACGTACACCCACCGGAAGAAATGGGGAAGTGCTATTTTAAGCCGACACTACACAGCAAACACTAGGTCAACATTACAAAGTAAATTAGCTGAGTATCTTACAAATATAAAAATAAATGAGTCCGAATAGATCAACACCCGTCGGCGATTTAACCCACGCCAGTGGAATATTGCGCTTGCCGTCACGAATCCCGTGACACTAGCCGTTTTAATATCTCATCGTGTTTGGGTATGCTATACTATCTATATATCATGTTGAGGATTCATTAAGTTGTCACCGTTTCTGATATTTATCTCATATGTATTGAATACTTTTACTGAATATTGAGTATGGTGGGTTCGACTTGTCACTTTTGTGGCTATTTTAACACAAATCTATAGATATTAATTTTGCTTGACGATGAAACTCTACACGCTAGTCCACCATGCTGGCCTAGTGGTAGACAGTTTTAGTTTTTTGTGATTCCAATAACTTGAATAGAAATACACTATTTTGCCCATTGGGGTAGGTAGATACTCTATAACCTCTCAAGTTTCATTTAATTAATCAATCTTTCTATACATACATATACTTACGGCTATAAATCCCTAAAAGGGACAGAAATGTAGAATAAGAAATTCCTTAGCCAATTTTGTAAGTTGAGTGGGGAAAAGATGGTGATAAACCACATAGCCCAAAAATCACTTAAAAAGCCCATATACCCTTAATAGCCTCTTACGATCACCCACGGATAGAAATACACACAGCGCTCTTTCCATAAATGCCCTTTTATCATTTACGCGTCAACTTCCAGGTTTTTAAACGTTCTATATCTAATAAATACATATTTCAAATCTTTTTGTTCATGAAAACCTCATGTGTGGATTATTACTAATAAATAAAGGAAAGAAATCCCGCCTGTGTCGGAATTTTTCTTTCCTTTATTTATTAGTAAATACATATTTTATCAATGGTGATTATTTTTTTATATTTAATCTAGATTTCTTTGTTGTTTCATCTCTACAACTACTACAATTAAGAGTCACCAATCAGAAACATAATATTCATAGCGTTACATTTTATTCGTCCCTGAAAAGAGTCATTATTCCAGTCTTTACTGCCCTATTAAATAGGTTTTTTTATAGACCTAATAAAGATTAGAAATATTGTCTGAACAGCATTGATTTTTGTAGAAATAAAAGTTAGGGTGTCCTGTTATCACACATTAACGATTTCTTTGCATTTTCAGTAGGTCAGGAATAAGAATCTTGATGGCTCATCGGGAAAAGCATCAACGCTGTAACTAACAGTCATGGGCTCGAATCCTATTACAGACCTACACATACATACATACATACATATACTCACGGCTATAAATCCCTAGAAAGGGGTAGCCAGAGCTAAGGAATTAGGAATTCCTCAGCCACTTTTGGAAGTTGCGTGGGGAACAGATGGTGAAATAGAGGTTCTTGGTGATGGGTCTCCAACCGCATCGCCCAAAAATCCCTTAAAGCCCTAATATACCGTTAGTTGCCTTTTACGTACACCCACCGGAAGAAATGGGGTAGTGCTATTCTAAGCCGACACTACACAGCACATTTTATGACCTACACTTTTATGGTTACCTAAAAAAGAGGAGTAAATATATATACCCAAGCTCCAAGTTATACTAATATGTGTCCCATGTATGTGACATAACAGAAAAAGAAACTCCTCAGCTACTTTTGGAAGTTGAGTGGGTAAACTATTTATTACATACATACATACATATGCTCACGGCTATATTTCCCTAGAAGGGGTAGCCAGAGCCAAGGAATTATAAATTCCTCAGGCACTTTTGGAAGTTGAGTGCGGAAAAGATGGTTAAAATAAAGGTTTTTGGTTATGGGTCTCCAACCGCATCGCCCAAAAATCAAATAAAAAGCCCCATTACCCTTAGTCGCCTCTTACGACACCCGTGGGTAGAAAGGGGTAGCGACATTCTAAGCCGGCACTACTCGGCTGAAAATTATTTATTATTGTAAAATAAAGGTTTTTGGTGACAGCTCTCCAATCGCAATCTAAAAAAACACTATATATAGCTCCGATACCCTTAGTCACCTCTTACAAACTCCTACGGGAATCAATGGAAGAAATTAAATAGTTATTCTAGTTATGTATTCTAAGCAGAGCTCTATACAGCCTATATACTTAATATAATAAATACAATAGATTCTTAGATGAGGTAAGTAGATTTAACTTAGCGCTTCCCATCGTACATGATAATATAATATTTCTAAAATGTATATCCACAAAATGAAGGCGGGTAAGGGTATAGCAACACGATATTGAGGTAAGGCAATGTATCATGACGATACGATCTTCCTCATTACATGTGCTCGAGAAACTTCCATCAGTTTAAAATGAACTGCCCGACCTTTCATAGATACATGTATAACTACAAAGCTTTTAGCTTACAAGTGACCGTACATATATAATTTTCGCTATTTATTAGTATTACCAACTGGGTGGTAGATGTTCTTATATGAAAGTAGAAGATAATATACGTAAACTATTTAGAATGAATAATAGTAACCTTAAGAACTACTAAGACTAGTGTTCAAATCCCGGGTCGGGCCTACACCAATTTGTCTTTTCTAAAGACATACTTTATGTGTGGTTAATTTATCATGGTTGTCAACGGTGAGGGAAAACATCGTGAGGAAACCCACATGACTGAGTTATACTTAGTCATGTGACAGTGTATTCGTACAAAACGGCGATAGGCCTGCCCCCTATCACGTGAGTAGACTGTCCAAGCAAAACGTGGGTACTCTGAACTTCAGGTGACAAAGTCACGTGATGTTCAGAAGTATTAGTACCTCTGCCAACCCCTTCGGGGATATTCGGCGTGAACGTTTATGTTATGTTATGTTTATGTAACCTTAAGAATGTCTGATGTAAAACATACATACAATCTACTCACGGCTATAAGTCCTTAAAAGGGGTAGCCAGAGCTTAAGAATCAAAAATACTCTTTAGCTACTTTTGGAATCACATCGCCCAAAGATCACTTAAAAAGCCCCTATAAACTTAGTGGCCTCTTACTATCACCCACGGGTAGAAGTGGGGTAGTGCTATTTGAAGCCGACTCTACGCAGCCTATAAAATCAATATAACATAAATATTATTTTCTTTTTAAGCGCTTCCCGTGTTAAATGATAATATAATATTTCTAAAACGTATATCCACAAAATGAAGGCGGTTAAGCGTATAGCAACACGATATTGAGGTGAAGGCAATGTATCATGACGATACGATCTTCCTCATTACATGTGCTCGAGAAATTTCCACCAGTTTTAAATGAAGTGCCCGACCTTCCATAGATACATGTATAACTACAAAGCTCGTAGCTTACAATATATAGTTTTGCTATGTATTCATCAGGGTGGCAGAAACTGTTACTACTATTTTGAATACTACATACATACATATACTCACGGCTATAGATTCCTAGAAGGGGTAGCCAGAGCTAAGGAATTAGAAATTCCTCAGCCACTTTTGGAAAGTTGAGTGGGGAAAAGATGGTTAAATAAAGGTTTTTGTTGATGGGTCTCCAACCGCATCGCCCAGTGTTCCCTTAAATGCCCCAATACCGTTAGTCGCCTCTTACGTACACCCACCGGAAGAAATGGGGTAGCGCTATTCTAAGTCGGCACTACACAGCCAATTTTGAATACTAATGATAAATAATAATATTGCTCGTGCTCGTAAGAGGCAACAGAGGTAACTAAGGTTATTGGGGCTTTTTGTGAATTTTCGGCGAAGCAGTTGGAGACCCATTACCAAGAACCTTTATTTTAAAATATTTTTTCCTTTCAACTTCCAACAGGGGGTAAGTCGATTCTTATGCTATAGCTTTGGCTACCCTTTTTAGGGATGTAAGTATGTGCCCCATCGAGGAGATTTAACCTTCCCTGCACGCTTCTGTGGTGCCTAGTCCAAAAGAAGCTATTATACGACATAACATAATACATAACATAAACGTTCACGCCGAATATCCCCGAAGGGGTTGGCAGAGGTACTAATACCTCTGAACATCACGTGACTTTGTCATCTGGTGTTCAGATTACCCACGTTTTGCATGGACAGTGTACTCACATGATAGGGGGCAGGCCTATCGCCGTTTTGTACGAATACACTGTCACATGAGTAAGTACAACTCAGCCATGGGGGTTTCCTCACGATGTTTTCCCTCACCGTTAACAACCATGATAAATTAACCACACATATGTATTTCGAAAAGACAAATTGGTGTAGGCCCGACCCGGGATTTGAACACTAGTCGCTTGCACGATAACCGGTGTTCTACCAATTGAGCTATACGACATAGTGGTAGAAAATGAACGTGTAGTACAAGAAGCTTACTGAGACTTATTAAGTTTATGGCACTACGTTTAACTTGCCACAGATCTTATTTTAGCATGTCATGTAATACCCAAATTCAAAATCGGATTAGTGAATTTACACTGGAGGGTTAAACTCTAAGCTCCCTGGTCGATAGCCGAACGCATTTGCTGTAAAACTACAGTTGAAGTGAAATAGGTAAATAAATCTGTATATCGGAAGCAAGGTTTCCTTAGTCACATTTTGCAAAAGTGCCAGTATTAACGTTTAAAGCCCAAATTGAGGTGGAATTGCCTTTAGTAAAGGAATAAAATGGTTTCAAGAGATTATGGCGTTAATATTTTTTGATACTCTTACTACGGATATTAAGTAGTTTTTTGGCTAAAAGTATTAAATTTCAAATGCTTTAGAGTAATTAATTAATGGACTTGGGATATTGTGCCTCAAAATATATATTTTTTGTACAAATTAATATTATATACTAGCACCCGTCCCGGCTTCGCTCGGGCATAAATTATCATTAACATTTTGTTTTTTATTTTATTACATGTATTATTATATTAATATATTTTTTTTAAGTTTTAAGCTATGTCATGTTTTTTTTCTGTGTAGTGTCGGCTTAGAATATCACTACCCCATTTCTTCCGGTGGGTGTACGTAAGAGGCGACTAACGGTTTTGGGGCTTTTGAGGGATTTTTGGGCGATGCGGTTGGTGACCCATCACCAACAACCTTTATTTCACCATCTTTTCCCCACACAACTTCCAAAAGTAAAAAATTTAGAAAAAGATAAATAATTTAATTTTTCATAATATTACGTATATGTTACAGTGTGTTAAAGTGTAACAAAGTGACTATTATGCTAGTGGTAATATGTGAAAATGAAGACAACGTAAAATACTGGTGTAAAAGGAAATTGTAAACTTAACGGTCAGACGAGATGAACTGTTTGGTTTGTAAACGGGCGGTGGATGCATTGGAGCTCATCAAATGTATTTCTTGCAAAGGCAGCTTCCACTATGGCTGTCTGAACATCACGCCGACCCAGTTCAGGGAACATCCCGAGGAAGTGAAGAGGTACCAATGTCATGATTGCCTTAACATCACCCGACGCATTGTGGTGACAGATGATACGCCGGTTAGAGGAACACGGCCAGATAGCATGGTGGCAAGTCTAGATTTGACATCCAATATGTCCTGTGAGGAGGTACCTACTACCCCAGAGCAACATGGTTGCAGTTCTAGCGGTAGTACAAATCCCATATGGAAGAAGGCGACACTGACACATGATAGTATTGTCGGTATTGTAAATGATGCAATAGAAACTAAACTAGAATCCATGGAAGCAAAGCTATTGAAAAAAATATCAGATTGCCTAGACACTTCGCGGTCAGTAGAAAACATACGCCTGAGTACAGAGTTAGATGCTACACGAAAGGAAAGCCAACGTTTACAAGCGGAGGTATGTCGGTTACAGATAGAATTATCGAAACAGATTCCTAAGGAAAATATGAAAACCGGTGATGAACCATGCTTAAAACCCGATAAAGCGTACACAACATTGAATAAAAGACCGACACGCGCGGCGGCAGAGAGAGCGGGAACATCACTGAACCTGAAATCACAATCGTCGGCGGCGGTGGCGGCGGCGGCGGCGGCGCGATCATTCCATGAAGAGGCGCGCGCGCCTTCACAATCACAGAAACAGCAGCGGGGCGAAATCGCGAGTGACTTAAGTTATGCGGCTGTGGCCAGGAAAACGAGTGAAGAGACTAGTAAAATTTCTTCACAAAGACATTATAATGAGTCAACGCATAGAGACGGTTGGGTCAAGGTATTAAAAGGGAAGAAAAATAATAATATTAAAAAGACTACCATTATTAAAGGAGGAGCTACTGCAACGTATAGTAAGTAAAAAGTATTTACACATCTGGGGGTTAAAAAACTCTACGACAGATGATAAAGTCAGGGAACACATTGAAAACATTATAGGGAAAGAGCGAGAGATTAGAATAGAAAAGATAAAACCTAAAACAGAAAGAGATTATACATCCTACAGAATCAGAATGCCAGAGTCCAATTATGATGACGTGTGAGATCCCGACAAATGGCCAGTCGACGTGAAATTAGCCGAATGGGTGTGGTTTCGAAAACCCAGGACGAAAGAATAAGCCAATTAAGACCACATTTGTGTTTTATCAAAATGTAAGAGGATTACGAACTAAGCTAGGAGAATTCAATATAAATCTTCGGACGGCATCAGCTAGTTTATTTGCACTAACAGAAACAAGCTGCAATGAATCAATATTTGACGCGGAGTTAATTCCAGCTGGGTATTGCATTTTAAGGTGTGACAGAAACGACGGAAGAAAACTTGGGGGAGTGATGTTAGTGGCCACACCCGAATACGAGTTGCGTCGAGTGGAGCTGCCGGGCGAGGTCAGTGCGGATGATTTCGCGTTTGAAATATTGGTAGCGCGGGTATATCAAAATAATCGACATTTGTATTGTATAGCAGTTGTATATATACCACCGAAAAGTAGCGACTTTCACTATTTAAAACTTTTTGATATATTAGAGCAGCTGTGTTCTAAATTTAGAGATAAATTAGTAATATTGGGGGATTTTAATTTGTACTCTAGCTCAGTTGATATATTGAATTATTATGAATATTTCTTAGCGTATTGTGGAGTCAGTCAGGAGAATAGGATACTAAACAAGAATGGCCGCTGCCTTGATTTAGTTATTGGTTCGACAAATAGTAACATATGTCAGAGTGTCACGTTATCCGAGGAACCATTAGTGAATATAGATGCACACCACCCACCCTTAGAGATTTGTTTAAGTCCTGCTTGCAAAAGTAGTATGGATGATAATAGTAGGGCTTCGGTGTCGTTGTCTCGACGTCAGTTTATTAATAGTAATGACTACAAAAACAAAGACTTAGATAAAAGAGAATAGAACTTTAGAAAAGCCAATTTCTCATTACTATACTCAACATTATTAATGACAGATTGGGAAAAAGTATACATAGGACAAAATTCAGAAGATGCGCTAGGTAACTTTTACAAATCAAATCAAATCAAATATAGTTTATTCAGTAAAGATACAATAAGACTTATGCTAATACATAGAAAAAAAACATATAAGACCACTTGAACATATTTAAAACACTGAGACTGCACTAGGTCGAACCTGTATCACAGTCGTCAGATCCTTCCAGGACATTCATAAAAATTAATCTGTATTTAACAAAGTAAACAGTTTAGTATAACATAAATTTATATTTGATTTACAACGTTCTTACTCAACATACACTAATTAAGTATAATTAATGGAATATATAAATAGAGATAGATATATAAATATATATATATATATATACTATATATATTGAAATAGAATAAACATTTGTAATAAATAAATAATAGCTGTAAAATATTTATCATTAAAAATAATACTTAACAATGGTTTATGGTTCTTGGAATACTTATATTTGTACCTATTTTAATATAATTATGCACAACAATTACTAATCCTTTATACTAAGAGTAATGAAAATTAAAAACTTATTTTATATATGTTAATATTTCTTCCGTTGCTTTATAATCAATAGTAAGCAAGAAGTTATTTAAAGTGGTCTTGCATTTATTTTTAGACAGGTGAAGTAAATGTAGCTTGGCATTAATTTTGTTATAAATGTGGGGACTTAAAAAATGAGTGAATCTTTGAGCAAAGGTTGTTCTACATCGCTTAGAAGGAAAAATGTGATGAACTCGGCGTCTCGGAAATACCGGGTTGTCGTTAGTCTGGCCTTTGTTGGTAACAGCAAATTTGTGTTGATTGAGAAAAGACATAAAGATATAAAGCTGTCTCACAGATAAAACTTGAGCAGTCTTGAACACTACATTGGTTGGAGTTTTAAAGGGCAAATTATGAGTTACTTTAAGTAATGCTCTTTGCGACCTTTCTAGTCTAAGGAGGTGTGACTTTGCAGCACCCCCCCATACTTGAATGCAATATGACAAAAGACATTGAACGAGAGCTAAATATATTATTCTAAGAAGTTTTTGTGAAACAATCATTCTTAAATTACGAAATAAAGCCATTAATTTTCTAGTTTTGGAAGATACACTCAAAATATGTTTTTCAAACGTTAAATTATGATCAATGATGATGCCGAGATATTTGATGTGATCAACCTTTTCTAAACAATAAGAGGAACATGTGCATTGGTTAGATGATATTGAAGAAGTGGGGCAATCAGCAGAATGAACTAAGAGCTTATGGATATTCAAGGGTTGCGTAGATTTTGTAATAGAAAAACACATATACTTGGTCTTTTGACTATTGAGCGCGAGTCGACTATCTGACAACCAATCATTTACCTTAGCCAATCCCTATTGGGCGTTTCGAAAAACATCTATCCAAGATCTATTTTGAAACAGCAAGGCAGTGTCATCGGCGAAAGTGACAATTTTTCCTTGAGGCATTTTTAGTTCACATAATTCGTTGATATATACCAAAAACAGAGTTGGCCCTAGGACACTACCCTGTGGCACGCCATAAGCTATCTTTTTGGCTGAGCTTGTATGACAGCCGATCCTCAAGCTCTGAGATCTTTCGCTGAGGTAGCTAATAAAGAGGTCCAACGGCACGCCACGAATGCCTAAGGCCTCGAGCCGGTCTAGTAATATTGGTATATAAACAGTGTCAAATGCCTTCTGAATGTCCATGAATATAGCGATACACTTATCTGAAGTATCAAGGGCATCAACTACCCAATTGGTTAAACTTAAGGCAGCATCCTGAGTGGATTTCCCGCGCCTGAAACCGAATTGGTTAGCAGATAGAAGACCAAACTTTTCCAAGTAAGTTGTAAGCTGTCTATTAATAACAATTTCAAATATTTTTGAAATCGTTGGTAAAAGAGATATAGGACAGTAGTTGCTGACTGTTTCTTTATTACCTGCTTTAAATATTGGAACAACAATAGACTTTTTGAAAGAGTCGGGAAATATGCCAGCACTAATGCTGAGATTATAGATATGGACTAAAACACCAGCTAAAACTGTACAATTCAATTTAATAATTTTGTTTGACAGGTTATCCCAACCCGTTGAAGATTTGTTTTCTAAGGAATTTATTATAGATACAACTTCTTTAAGATTAGTTTCGAGTAAAACAAAACTATTACAGGGAGTGAAAGCCTTAGTTGTAGAAGACTTATTGGTACTGGGGCTACTTTTCCTTTTGACAGTCTCAGCTATATTTTTACCTACATTTACAAAGTAATTATTAACGAGCTCAACACATTCCATTGGGCTTTTAGCAAGGGATAGAAGACCATTGGGAGCTACGGAAGGGGCTTTATGTCGTGCAATAGCGTTTATAACTTGCCAAGTTTCTTTAACACCCCTGCTGCTAGCCTTTTCTATTTCATTTTGATCATATTGAGCCTTTAGTTTTTTAATTATTTCATGACAAAAGTTGCGATACCGCTTATAAGTCAATTTTAATGTTTCATTATTCAGATAGCGTTTAGATTTGAGATGAAGCTGATCCCTGTTTTTTATACATCTAAAAATACCTTGAGTTATCCATGGTTTGATTATAAATTTACGGTTCGGTATTTTTTTATCGGTGGTGTTTTTATTGATTATGGCAGTCAAGTCATTAATAAGCACATTTGTAGCAGTGTTACAGTCTTTCATATCTAAAATTTTACTGAAGTCATTATTATTTATATCATTATTTACACCAAGGAAATTAATGCTTCTAATTGTTTTATCGTAAGAATTGAAGCTGGTAAAATTGATTTTCATCATTACAGTGCTATGGTCCGTTAAGCTATTTTCAACCACTAAAGCTTTAGCAGATAAATTGCTTTTTAAAAATGCATGGTCTAGACAATTAGCACCCCTCGTTGGTAAAGTGTGCGTAGGGAGGAGACCATGGTGAGCTAGCAAGTCCATATAGTCAGAAGCATTAGCATCGATGGTTTCCCCTTTGATGTCGATGTTAATATCTCCTGTTAGGATGATATTTGTGTAATGAGATAACGAGTTGAGAACTTCATCTAGAGAATTCAGGAACACATCGATGGAATGGTAAGCAGGTGACCTATATATACTAACAATAGCAATTTTTTTATCAAGTACAGTGACAAGACAGCTACCTTCATTAAACTTAGGTTCATAATAATCACAAACTATATTATTTCTCACATAGACTGTTACTCCATCATTTTGGTTCCTATTTGTTTTAGTATGATAATGAAAATAACCGTCAAGTATTGGAATAACCGAATTAGTAGGACTATTCAGCCAACATTCAGAGAGGGTTATTATATCAGGCAAAACATTGAGTCTACTTAGTAAAATTTGAAAACCAGAAAAATTATGGGAGATGCTCCTTATATTCTGAGATAGCAGGGTTAAACCACCAAAGTTATTTAAAAGAAGACTAACTTGACCAGGTTCACATACTGCCGAGGTTGCAATTTCATACGTGTCTAGGATGTTAGTGATACAGTTTGTCATTTCTTTATCCATTATCTCTGATATGAATAAGTATGAGCTCGACGGTTAATGGCGGGGTATAACTTAAAATGTTAAAGGGTAATACTTGTTGGGTACAATGTTTTATCATAAGTAAATATGGAAGTAAATAATTCGTGTGCATAACGAAAGATAATATTTATATATTATACAGAATTTATTAGATATCTCTAAGTGCATAAAATATATTGTACTTAGAACGTTTGAAAATAATTTATAAGAATTGGGTTTTATAAATATAATGTATTGCAGTGAGTAAAGATAAGGCAAATAACTTAACATAAATATATAAAAATATAGTAGTATATTCGTATTCAGTACATCATTAATATGGAAGTAGTTGGCGGACACTGGTAATTTATATTGTTTGTGCAAGTGACTAACAAAGAAAAAAAAGTACATTAAAAGTAGGTAGTAGATTTATAAACACTTGTATAGTCATTTATTGCCGTCATAACCTTTTTTCAACTCATTAAGGTGGGTTTCGCTTTTTATCATTAAGTGCGGGGTACCTTCGTTTTTGCGAACATAAATACGACCATTTGACGGCCATGCATATTTGTAACCATTACTCATAGCAAAATCTTTAGCTAAGAAGAGAAGTCTTTTCATCTTCGGTATCAAAAGGTCTGATATATACACTTTTTGTTTAATATCCGGAATACCAAGATTCAAGGTGTTAAGATTTTCGGACGGGTGGTCGGCATTATATTTTTTCACGGCCATAAGGAACGATGATTTGCTCAGGGAGTTGCTTAAGTCAACGGCAATCGATGATATATTCTTCTCCTTCCTAGAGGGTAGTCTGTAAACGTCGCAAATATCGCGTGGGTCAGTTTGGAAATTTATTGTTTTGCACAGTTTTTGAATATATGTATACAAATCCGCTTTAGTCTCCCTAGGTATTTTAGGGACATTTCTAAGCTCGATGCATTCTTTATAGAACTTATTTCGATTGAGTCAATCCTGTCACTTATTGAATTAATAGTAGATTCAAGGATTTTATGCTCGGATTCCACAGCTATTATCTTATTTTGAATAAATTTAATGTCTTGTGAAAGTGCATTCATGGATTTTTCTATGTCCTGATTAGTTGAGTGAATTTGAAGGTTTTGAACCTGTATGGCTTTTATACGCTCATCCAATGTGTCCATACGGCTACTTTGTGAGGACATAAATGAGGTCAATAAACTCATAAATTCGGCTTTGAAAGCGTTCAATTCAGTAGAAATGGATTCACTATCAGTTCTGGGTCGTTTAGCTCTCTGCTTAATATTAGACGAATCCTCCTGAATATTTGAAACATTTGGATTGGAGATTGACAAAGTTGGTTTCAAATTGCTCTGCTTAGGAGGAGTGCGCTTAGTTTTGTTAGGCATAATGAGATAATAATTCTTGTACAATATACTAAACTCCGTATTAAATGACTGTGTTCCACAGAAAAAGCGTGACTCGGGTTGCCCCAGGTACTCATATCCTGAGTGGTACACTCCTGAGATAAAACGCGACATTGCGTATAAATATAAGTTACATAAATTGTATAAAAAGACAGGTTTACAATGTGATTATGAAAACTTCTCAAGAATGAGATCGCAACTTAAAAAGGATTTAATTACGGCGTCTCAAAATTATGAAAATAAAATACAGTTCGTACTATCTAAAGAACCTAAATTGTT